>OZ023266.1:7452690-7745190 GCA_964006375.1 Tillus elongatus | reverse complement strand
GTTAATTCTGGACTTGAAGGTTTGGAGGTTCGGAGGAGAAGGTTTAACATACGGCTGCAAGGAACTACACAACTTGGAAGTTATCGGGACAAAAGAACAGGCATAACAAGATGCTCTATGTCTGGTGACCTGTACAATAAAAGGGTGCATTCGCTCTGTTCCCCTGGTAGATCTGTTGCGGGTAGCAGGTGGAGGAACTATGCAAGAAAGCTCCTCTGAGCAGTGCCCGTGCAGATATCTATAAAAGAGAGAGGTCACTAACGGCACGTCGGTGAGCAAGGGATGGCAGCCTTTGGCTGAGGGTAGGGTCACCGATGAGATGTATAATTCTCTTCGGAATGGAGTCCAGGATAGCGAGTGTAAAAGCGGCGGCAGCACCCCAGATATGGGAGCAGTATTCGAGGTTTGGCCTTATTTGTGAAGTATATAAGGTATAGAGCTTAGCTGGTGAAAAGTATTTGCGAGCTCGCTTCTGCAATTGATGTGACATGTTCATGCCAATTGAGATTTTGATCCACAGAAATGCCAACAAGTGAAAAGGACCCATTACTTTGAATAACTTGGTTGTTCATTGTGATAGGTCTAGGGCTGGTGTATCTCTTATGCGAAAGAAAGCAAGACTGAGATTTGGTGGGGTTGAATTTACAAGATTTCTACTTCCCCAATCTAATATTTTTTGGAGATCCACAGAGACAGAATCCTCCACGAGTCTGCGATCCTCATCTAATTGGGATAAAGAGACAGGCTTAGAATATTGTATATTTGATTGGAGAGTGCTGTCGTCCGCGTAAAAGGAGCAAGTTCTGGTGCGCATTTTTTGAGAACAATTGCTGGGATCTCGTCAAGGCCAGAGGCTTTCCTGGTATTAAGAGAAGAGAGCTTAGCGGCTGCTAAGAAATCAGGTTTCCTCTTCCGGGCTCGCCAATACTTTTCACCAGCTAATCTCTATACCTTATATACTTCACAAATTAGACGAAACCTCGAATACTGCTCCCAGATCTGGGGTGCTGCTGCGGCTCGCCACTCGCTATCCTGGACTCCGTTCAGAAGATAGCTATACGGAGAGCCTACCCTCACCCAAAGGCTGCCATCCCTTGCCCAGCGACGTGTCGTTGGTGACCTCTCTCTCTCTCTCTCTCTTTTATAGATATCTGCACGGGCACTGCTCAGAGGATATTTCTTCCATAGTTCCTCCACCTGCTGCCCCAACAATCTACCAGGGGAACAGAGCGAATGCACCCTTTTACTGTTCAGGTCACCAGACATAGAACATCTTGTTATGCCCGCTCTTTTGTCCCGAGGACATCCAGGTTGTGGAATTCCTTGCAGGCACATGTTTTTCTTTCTCCCCCGAACCTCCAAACCTTCAAGTCCAGAATTAACAAGTTGCCTCTTTCCCCCTTGTCGACACTCACAGTACGATAGTGTTTAGGCTGTAAAAACTAATATATATATATATATATATATATATATATATATATATATATATATATATATATATATATATATATACATACACAAATTTTAACGGACTTTCGTATTATGTTCTAGCGATTCAAATTCGCGCTCACCTGAAGAAATTTTTTCAATAGCTTTTCATCGTGACCTCTCTATTAGCGAATTTTTCTTAATGAAAATTAGCTAAAAAAAGGTAAGTGGTAGACTGAGGGGGAAAGTTTCTAAGAAATCTGCTCCCATTGCTAAAGTGTGGAAGCTACAAGGTAATGATAACAGTTGTTGGAGTCATGTTTGCGAGGACAGAGCGACGTCGCCTTTGGACTGTAATGACGTTGATGATATAATGTCAGAACCTCACACCCAATTCGCGAATTACTTCTGCGTTATCTACCTTTCTGTGTGACACTGAAACGCCCTGATAAAAGTGACTAACATCTCATTATGACATAAATTTACCCATCTACCGATTCATTTACCTTGCATCCATCCTTGTAATTGCCCTTTTAACTTTAATTTTCATAGCTTGTTTTACTGTACCGCCAACCTCTCTTCACTTGCGACTTGTTGAAAAACTAATTTGCATATTAATTGACGACAGTTTCTCTGAAATTTCATTGCACATCTGTGTGTATGCGTGTAGGTACATACTTGAAGAATGCACACCTGTTAAATACACAAGAAACAATAAAAGAGCAAGTCCGCATCAAGTTTATGTCGGGCATAATTTTCCGAAATGACCATGTATAGTAATGATGATAACGTTTAACACCTTGTAAGTAATTAGTTGATTAAATCTGCCATATAAATGGCGAAGAGACCGAGACGGGCCGGGTGGACCATAAACAGAGCATAATTACGAGCTCGCAGACTTCTGGAGAAAGTTACTTTCGTTAATAATCACATGGTACACGATCACAAATGACAAGAAGAAAAGTTAGCGTCTGTATTCTAAATAGCTGTTCGCTAAGACAAAATAGGTTTTTGCTTTAAATTTATTATAGTTGATTAAACCGACCTGTTCTTAATAGGAAAACTTGTTAAACACTTGTTGAACACTAATTTTTGTTTCCACACATTCATTTAATAGCATAACAGCTGTGTCGCCATTTTTTGGCATAATCATGCTGTAAGATAAGTATATTACAGGAGGAATCGCATAGTAGACACCGTGTCCAATATAAGGATGCACTGCTTTGGGATCTCGAAAATCATGGTAAGAGCTCATAAACAGCCTTTCCAGAATTAAATTACCGTTTTTGGTTTCTTCATATATTTCGGAAAAACTGCTTTTTGGATAGGTTTGTCTTTATTTTTGAAGTTACTTGAAGATATATTAAGAAAGGGAAAGTATCTTCTTATGGAACTTTTCAAGCTCTTCAAACCTACATTCATACATTCTTATTTCCAACAGATCATCATCAACACTTTATTTTTCAAATGGCTGAAAACTAAAACACATCCTGTATAAGGTAGTATTTTCAGAGCACTTCAGCGATGTATGACACAATAGGATTCGTTACAGCCTTTTCGATAAAAAAAGCTTTCTCTTGAATTTCATTCATTTTTTAAAAGTAGGCGTTTAAAAAAGAGAGTTCTATCTACTTTCTACTCATACCCCCAATTTGACATAGATAAGCTAATAATATAATAACTGAAACTCAACAATTATTAGAATAAACGTTCAGGTAGGTTACCGTTATTCTCTAAGCATAGGTAAGCTCTCCTTACAATTGAATCTACATTTCTAGAAGGTAGGAATATCGGGGGTAATTGTATTGGGCGCTGCGGTAACTGTTCTCAAAAGTTTATGTTTAGTTCCGAAATGGTCCTCGGGACAAAAGAGCGGGCATAACAAGATGTTCTATGTGTGGTGACCTGAACAGTGAAAGGGTGCGTTTGCTCTGTTCCCTTGTAGATCTGTTGGGGACAGCAGGTGGAGGAACTACGGAAGAAAGCTGCTCTGAGCAGTGCCCGTGCAGATATCTATGAGAGACAGAGAGAGAGAGACAGGTCACCAAAGACACGTCGGTGAGCAAGGGATGACAGCTTTGGGTGAGGGTAGGGTCACCGATGAGACGGATAGCTTTCTTCTCAATGGAGTCCAGGATAGCGAGTGTAGAAGCGGCAGCGTCACCCCAGATGTGGAAGAAGTATTCGAGGTTTGGCCTCATTTGTGTAGTATATAAGGTATAGAGATTAGCTGGTAAAAAGTATTTGCGAGCCGGAAGAGGAAACCTAATTTCTTAGCAGCCGCATCTGCAATTGATGTGACATGTTGGTGCCAATTGAGATTTCGATCCACAGAAATGCCAACAAGTGCAAAGGACTTCTTACTTTGAATAACTTGGTTGTTCATTGTGATGGGTCTATGACTGGTGTATATTTTATGAGATAAAAGCAAGACAGATTTGGTGGAGTTGAATTTTACAAGATTTCTACTTCCCCAGTCTAATATTTTTTGAAGATCCACGGAGATAGAACCCTCCATGAGTCTGCGATCCTCATCTAATTGGGCTAAAGAGACAGGTTTAGAATATTGTATATTTGAGTGTAGGGTGCTGTCGTCCGCGTAACTGTGAACTGGGTTGGATGTATTAGAGAGGAGGTCATTGATGTGGAGAAGAAACAAAATAGGGGCTAAAGCTGAACCTTGAGGAACTCCTGCATTAATTGGATACAGTTTAGAGGAATGGCAATCCACGACAACAGAAATGATCCGGTTGGAGAGACAATTTGCTGTACACGTACAGAGTTTTGGTGATAGGCCATAGGCCGGTAGTTTATTAAGCAGCGCTGCGTGCCAGACCTGGTCGAATGCTTTGCATATGTCTAGAGCGACAATCTGGAATTCGCCGTGTAGTTCCATAGACTTGTTCCAAGAAAGGAAAGGAGGTCGGCAGTTGATCTGCGCTGACGGAATCCATACTGCCTGTCGTGGATTAGACTGTGTTTTTCAAGAAATTTTAGTAATTCGGTGTTTATATACTTTTCCATCACTTTGGAGATGACTGAAAAGAGAGAAATAGGCCTGTAGTTGCTAGGAAGAGCTTTCGATCCTTTCTTGGGGACGGGTTGTACTCGAGCAGTTTTCCAGTTACTAGGGAATATGCCTCTATTGTAAGATGTCTAAAACAGACGAGTCAGGACAGAGGCAAGTTCTGGTGCGCATTTTTTAAGAACAATTGCTGGGATCTCGTCAAGGCCAGAGGCTTTCCTGGTATTAACAGAAGCGAGCATCTTTCGTACCTTTTTAGTTTTGAAAATGATATCCGTCATTTTATGCGCGACATTGGGGACCGTTGGTGGTTGAACATTTGGAGGTGGGTTGAGAGTAGAATTGCCGGCGAACAACGAGGCAAAAAGTTCAGCCTTGCCCAGGGCGGTAGAAACAATTTCATCCCCTGAGACAAGAGTTGGGACCGTGCTCTTGCAGAAATTATTCCCAATAGATTTGGCAAGAGTCCAGAAGGGTTTGCTGCCGCTGGAGCTTAAGAGGACTTTGTTTTTGATGTGGTTATTAAACGAGTTTTTTGCCTCAGAAAGAATGCGGACATAGCGGTTTCTTGCGTCGTTAAATGCTTGACGGTTTTCTTGACTGGGATTGTGTAGAAGCTTTTTGTGAGCTTTGACCTTTTCAAGTCTGGCCTTGTCACAGGATTTAGAGAACCAGGGCTTTTGAGTGGCTGCAGAGGTTTTCTGTGTACGTGGAATAAGTATTTCCATGCCAGCCTGAAAAATTTCGGTGACGTTTTGTGAGATATTAGAGGGGTCAGGATGAGAGAAGCAGACAGACGCCCATGGAAATGAGGAAAAGTAATCTCGCATTTCGTCCCAGTTCGCGGAGTTGTAATGCCAAACGATACGTGGGTG
Organism: Tillus elongatus; assembly: GCA_964006375.1. Taxonomy (NCBI): domain Eukaryota; kingdom Metazoa; phylum Arthropoda; class Insecta; order Coleoptera; family Cleridae; genus Tillus; species Tillus elongatus. Next base: position 7,739,862 of record OZ023266.1, on the reverse strand, counting down.
TGATGACTGTGTGACCTCGGGTGACCATGCCGTGGTCTGAGCGTCCCAGGGGGGCGGTGACTGATATCTTGTAGCAGTCGGGATTTGTAGTAAGAAGGAGATCCAAGGGATTTGAGCTGTGTGTTGGGATGCGAGGAAAGTAAGTAAGTTGCTGAACCATATTGGCTAAAGAATTGGTGACTGCAAAGGCCTCCGCTGCTCTTCCTTGTGGATCGGTTTTTGGAGATCCTAGCCATTCCTTATTATGGACATTGAAGTCACCAAGAATAGTGACCTCGGAGGAAGGATATTCAGAAATCAGATGGTCGGTTTTTTCAGAAAGGTAGTCAAAGAGCTGGACAAAGTTGTTGTCAGAAGGTGACCGGTAAATGCAACAGATGAATTCAGTTGCAGCCCTGACAGAAAGTTTTATCCATAGTATGTCTTTTCTTCCAGCTTCTAAATTGGGGAGTCTGGTGCAGGGTAGACTGCTACAGACGTACGCGCACACGCCTCCATGCAATCTAAAAGAAGTAAGGAGCTCATACCCCGGGAAATTAAGGTGATTAGTGGCTGTTTTCGCACTGATATGGGTTTCGGTGAGGAAGAGGAGTTAGGACCTATTAGCCTGGAGTAAATGGTGGATGGAGTTCAGGTTAGAATGTAGGCCACATATATTCGAGAAGGATATTGTAAATCTCGATGCTGGCGCCCCCTGTACACCCCTCTCCCGGAGATCCGATTGGAGGGGTATTTTGCCTCCGGAATTGTTTGTACAAGGAGGATCCATCATCATTTTTGTTTATAAGGAAAACCGACTCATACACCAGAACCGGAAACGTCCGTTGGGACTTCACCGGCCCCCTTGATGTAAGAGGTGGTACCTCCTCGGGCGTGAAAAAAATCCTTTACTATAACGTAAAGGAAAATTCCACTACCACCTAACATATTGCAAGTATACCACACCAGCCAACTGTTAAAGAGCTGACCAGCTTTAGAACTTGCTGAATTTTCATAAACATGTTTTTAATAGCAAATGCGAGCAGGCATCAATCTGGTTACCGGTATGGCCTATGTAGTAGAAACAATGTACTATATTACGTTAATGGCAAACTGAGTTATTGAAATTTGAAGGATTTAATGAAAACTCGCTACCAAAACGCACTTACTGCGTCCAGATTTGTTTCTTAAAAACATGCAACATATTTCGATAAAAAATGCAAAAAGGCATTAACGAATTTGTTCTACGAAAAGTAGCTAAAAATTATAGATAGTTAAACGATAAACTTAACCAAACCGACAGCCAAAGCATCAGAGAAAGGGTCTATTTAAAAAGAATTTTCTGTAAATATTTTAGGAAAATGAAGGGCAATGACGGTTGAAGCTGAAACTTAAGGGTTCGCAGGACAATCTTTTTCTTTTCACAATCCGTTATAATACAAGCAGGCGTACCAAAAGGTTGCCCTTACTTTGTTATTTCCCGAGATATATATTTTTTAAAGAAAACACAAAATTTTCCAGGAAAACCTGGGCCGATTTTCCTGGCTAACGAACATATCCAAGCCACTTGCAAAAGGAAGATACTCACAAAATTTGATCAAGATCGGTCCATTATTTTTTTAGTTATCGTTACAAGTCAAAATCGCGCACTGTATATGGATTGCAATGATGTTGATCTTGACAAATTATGAACTTATTTCCCAAGAAAGGAATTGAATCAGTGTGTTCAATTATCTTTTGTTGTTTTCAGCCATATCTGATTATGTCATGTCTAATTTACATCTAACATCTCGTCTACCAAATTTTAACACCGGTCCCACTGTATGTATGGATGTATTCAACGATGTCTAGATTTATTAGCATATAAATAATTGTCAGGACTAAACGTTTTATGGTAACATAATGATACATCGTATGCTAATATGTTTCAATTATCTCATCAGCAACAATCGACTTAATTTATCGTTACAATAGGATTAGATTTCATAACAAAAAAAAAGCCACAGATGTGCGCTATGAGAACTTTCAGCTTGGACGTTTAGAAAAACAGAGATTAAAATAAAATTACACAAATTTAATACCTGGATGTTTTTCAAACATTTACTTCTTATGTTTCTTAATCCACTTTGATTGCTTACATTATAATCCTCACTGACGCTAAAGGTAGGTTCAAACAGGAGCCTAGGTGGTCCAGGGCTAAGAATGTGTGCCTCTGAACCGAAAGACACTGGGTTCGATTCCCAGGGTCTCCCTTTAACTTTTTCAGTACACACCGTAATAAATTAACTTCAACCCAAGTTCTGGCATTGTGTTTGAGTTGAATGTCTGCACGTTGCGCCCTTCGGAGGGGGCGTAAAGTCGTCGGTCACGGGTCTATGCGATGTTGGGCACGTTAAAGATCTCCAGCCGCCTTACAGAAAGGCAGGGGTTCGGTAAAATTTCCAGGATAGTGAGGTGAAATTGCTCCTTGACGACGGTGATTGGCCATAGTCGCGGAAATAAGCCTACGTAAAAACTTTAAAAAATAGGTTAATACACTCTCGAACTGCTAAAAGCGAATTGCGAAACTAATTTCTATTGGTTGATTTTAAACAATATTACGATATCATTTAAAATAAACCAATGGAGTTAGTTTTCCGTGAAATTTCGCAATTCGCGAGTGTATTAACCAAGCTTTAACATGTCTACTTAAGGCTGTCACTGGATGAGTTCATTAGGCGCCACCAGCTGAGTGTAAGCTGTCATCTGCTGACTACCGATATATTAGGGGAGTTCACCAGGCGCCAACGCGGCCAGCAGCTGCATTGTTATGTCAAAAACTGTTGACAAAATGTTAACATTCGTCAACATTTTTTGACATAACAATACGACTGCTGACAGCTGCTGGCGTCTGGTGTACTCGCCCATTATCGTAGTTGGAGACTGATCAACGCACTGTCAACTTTCTCTTGACAGAGAATGCTGTCAAGCAGCGAAATTAGTCACAGAAACGTTAAAGAGCATCCGAGAACATCTAGAATTCCTAAGGGCCTCTTGCTCCAGTTAGCTTACGCGCTGGCTACGACCTCACCTAGAGAAACGAAATTCAACAGTGAAGCCAGAGAAGTGGTCTCCAAGTGTGTATGTAGTAAAACAAACCTTATTATATAGCTGAAATAATCTCAAAAAAAAAATGGCACTTTATATGCTGGTTTGTTTAAACTGTTTGATAAAGAGGGTGGAATAAGTAATCCCACTTTCTTGATAAATGGTAGTCGGGTAGAAAAAGTAAAGGAATTTAGATATTTAGAAAGACAGAACAATAGGTGATGAGATACGACCTAGAGTTAATGCAGGTAGAAAGGAGCTGGGAGCCATGACCACTGTGACTAGGAATTAATGTAAACATATAGAGCCCAAAGTCGGTGTATATAACAGCGTACTGATTTCAATTGTGCTGCATAGTTGTGAAAGTTGGGTGTGTCAGGCAAAACATATAAGGAAACTGAATACTGTTGGAATAAATCAACTAGCACCAGTGCAGGGTAAAATAAGAAGGGGTGAAGTTATAAATGAATGGACAGGTGGGATTTATAGACAGCATGTTGATGGTTTTTTTTTTTTTTTTGGAGAGGATGGGGAGATCATAAAAAAACAGTCGGCTATCTACCGAGCTGTGTTAGATTAATTCTTTCTAGAGAATACCTTACCAACTAAAAACCACCTCCCGCAGTGCAAAGCAGGCCTGGAACTACCTTATGATATTACATCAGGCAAGCTTCTCCTCTCTTGGTCTGACTGTGATGCATACAGATTTCAGTTGTTTCGTTGTTGTACTGCTACTTCTCTCCTCTCTATATATTCCTTCTATCCCATTATCTTCTCTATCATCTTGTCTATAACGGTCCATTTGTTGTCGCTTTCCAACATATGTAATATGATGTTTTCTGCTGTTAGCGCCTCCCTAATCATTCCTACCGCTTCTTTCCTGACAGCCCTTTTCTCACACCCCAGAACGGTATGCTCGGTTGTCTCCTTTTCTCCACAGAAGCTGTAATGGTCAGATTTTATCCGTGCGAGTCTGTACAGATAGAAGCCAAGGCGCCCATCTCCCAACAGAAACTGTGTGAGGTAGTATCCAACCTCACCGTGCTTTCTTTGTACCCAAGGCTTGATTGTGGGTAATAGCCGTTTTGTCCACTGTGCTACCATGGTCTCCTCCTCACATTCTTCCTGCCATTTTGTCATCATAAGTTATCTTCTTCTGTTCCTTTCAGTCGCCTTGTTCATGCTTTTTTCGTAAGTCCGCTCTGCGACCAGCAGGTGTATGGGTAAGACTGCTGCTATTACCTGTGTAGGTGCCTTGGTGGATACTGTTCTGTATGAGTTGGAAATTCTTATAGCGATTTTCCGCTGGGTGCTTTCGAGGATCTGTCTGTACACGGTTTTAGATAGTCAGCATTATCAGGCAGGGGCACGGTACAACAAAATGGAGTTTAGAACGCTGACAAGTAATATTCTCTTCCCTTCCTTGGGGCCGCCGATGTTTGGCATCAGTCTTCTCAGTGCTGCAGTCCTCTTCTCAGCTCTTTCCGCTGAATTCTTGATGGCCCGATTTCATGTTTTGCCTCAGGCAATTTCCAAGGTATTTCAGTTTAACCCTAGAAGAGATTTCTAGGTTACCGATTGGACTGTTAGTGTCTTAACAACAGTCCTTCTTCCTGCCAAGATTGGCACTTCGGTTTTGTAGAGGGCAAGTTGTAAGCCCTTCTTCATCAGCCACACTTCGATTCTCCTACTCAGCCATGCTGCATGCTCTTCAATGTCCTCTCTGGTGATACGCCGTCTCCGTATAATCAGGGCTAGGTGATCAGCATATGCTACACAAGTTTTCCTTCCAGCAGCGGCATCAGCAGTAGCTCGTCGTAATAGATGTTCCACAGGGTGGGACACAGCACCGATCCTTGTGGGACTCTGCTCGTGATATCCATTATCCCTGTCCCTCCCACCATAATTTTCCTGTGCTCCAAGAAGCTGTATACCATTCTAGCAAACTATGGTGATATTTTTCTCTTTCTAAGCTCCTCTATTATTTCCTTCCAGGGGACAGAGTTAATCGCGTTTTGGACGTCGCAGGTTACCATAGCTACATAGGTTCCTGGCCAATTTTAGGTGTCATTTACGGTGATCTGCACTTCTTGAATGGCATCCCGTGTGGAGAAACCTTTTCGAAATCCACATTGCGTGCGCGCAAAGTCTTCATTTGTCCAATTTCTATTGTTCCTAAACGTCAAAAGGTTTGGGGTAGACATCTTTGGGTGAGTTGAATAAAGAGGCTTTTTTTCCAAACAAGTGTTTCTCCCCACGCGTTTCGACCTGTTATTCGGTCATCCACAGGGTAATCTCGAAGTTACAAAAGGCTTGTCAGAGAAACTGAGTTTTCCGGTAGGCTATTTCTGCGAGGGCACAACACAAAGTATAAAAGATACAAAGGGGGCACCAATAACTGATCTTAACATTAAGTCAAATGTTAAAAGCTGTCCAAGTACACAACTACCAAAGATTACAAGTTAACAATACACTCTACAACGTGCAATAAAGGCAAATACAAGTCAAATTGAACCGCAACAAAACGTAAATTTTCCTGAGATTACAAAGCTCATAATAAATCTAAAAACTTTTTAAAATGTGTTTAAAAGTTACCCTCTAGAAGGGTCTTAAGCTGAAGATAAAAGTTGAAGTAACAGTACACAGCACAAACATTTAGTAAGCCTTTTAGTAACCCTCTCTAGCACATCCAACCCAGTTACGCGGACGACAGCACCCTCCACTCAAATATACAATATTCTAAGCCTCTCTCTTTAGCCCAATTAGATGAGGATCGCAGACTCATGGAGGATTCTGTCTCCGTGGATCGCCAAAAAATATTAGACCGGTGAAGTAGAAATCTTGTACAATTCAACTCCACCAAATCTCAGTCTTGCTTACTATCTCATAAGAGATACACCACCCCTAGACGCATCACAATGAACAACCAAGTTATTCAAAGTATGGAGTCCTTTTCACTTGTTCACATTTATGTGGATCGAAATCTCAATTGGCACCAACATGTCACATCAATTGCAGAAGCGGTTGCTAAGAAATTAGGTTTCCTCTCCCGGGATCGCAAATATTTTTCACCAGCTAATCTCTATACCTTATATACTTCACAAATAAGGCCAAACCTCGAATACTGCTCTCACATCTGGGGTGCCGCTGCCGCGTCTACACTCGCTATCCTGGACTCGATTCAGAAGAGAGCTATACGTCTCTACCCTCACCCAAAGGCTGCCTTGCCCACCGACATGTCGTTGCTGACCTCTCTCTCTTTTATAGATATCTGCAGGGGCACTGTTTAGAGGAGCTTTCTTCCATAGTTCCTCCACCTGCTGCCCCCAACAGATCCACCAGGGGAACAGAGCGAATCCACCTATTTACTGCCCAGATCACCAGACATAGAAGATCTTGTTACGGTCGCTCTTTTGTCCCGAGGACTTCCAAGTTGTGGAATTCCTTGCCGGCACATGTTTTTCCTTCTCCTCCGAACCTCGAAACCTTCAAGTCCAGAATTAACAAGTTGCCTCTTTCCTCCTTGTCGACACCAACGGTACGATATTATTTAGGCTGTAAGCCCTCGTGGTGTGTTGAAATAAAAAATAAAAATCCATACAGATGAGAAAAACTTTCTGAGAATATTATAACGTATTATCTGAATGAAAATGACTGGAAATTGATTTTTTATTTTTTATGAAATTTGAAAAGGCCTAAATGGCATGTCTACTTGCTTGTCCATTGTTAAACAGAACTAAAAAACTACACAGCTGAATGTCCAGGGAACAAATTTCAGCTGTTGCTGAAGGATGGATCCACTGGCATCAGAGAGAACTGTTAAATCAACTCACCCAAAGATTTTTCAATCTCTTCTGACAATCTCTGATTTAGTATTTGTCCAAAAGTGTTTGGGATGACGCCTATCAGGCTTAAAGGTCTGTGAGTCTTCTTAATAATAGCACCACCACAGTAGACAGACTCTGCATCCAGACGTCTTTGGCTTGTGTAGGGGGAGATTACATACACATACAGACAAAGGACACCAGACTCATCAGAAGTCGGCCTTTCCACATTCGAGTGAAAAGGACCAACTGTCTGAACACGTGACTCGAACCCGCGACCTCATAATCCGATTCTAGAGGTAACTCACCTCGCAAACTGAGCTATTCGGTCTGTTTAATTTATCTTACTAGGCTTCTCAATCAGCACCAGTTCTGCTATCATCCATTTTTCAGGAACGAGGCGGAGGATGCCGAAATTATTAAAAGTTTGCACAAGCAGCTCAGGCATATGTGTTGTGATCGCCTTAATTACATCTGGGTTATTCCAATCGGACCAGGTGCCTTACCAAGCTTAGTTTTGTTTCCAACCGCGACTACCTCTTCATTTGTTATCATGGGTATAGTTTTCTTCTATATATAGAACAGGCCATGTGATTAAGTTATGCTCTGGAAACAACATTCTAGCAATATGCACCTGATCTCCGTCTGTCAAAACCGTCGCTGCGCGTAGCCCTGGTAACAATTTTGTATCCCAGGCCCCATAAATGGGATGGTAATGGTAAGATGGGACTTGGAAGACCCGGTAAAGCTTGGTCGGATGTTGTGAGCGATATATAAAAGAAAAAAGAGGTCAGAAGTTCACGTAATAGGAGAGTCTGGAGATATATGAATGCAGAAAAAGCGAAAATAGCTTGGCGGGTCAGAAGTGCATAGAGAAATATTGTTAGGAATTACCATATAGACTTTCTGGTGTGCGTACCTCCTTAATGTGTGACGGATAGTAGTTTTTTTTTGTAGTGGTAGTAGTCTCTGTAACTAAGTACATAGGTCGCTTCACTTTTAGAGTCGAGGGCGGTCAAAAGTCCGCGACTTTTTGCATTAAACACAGGGTTTTTGGCAAAAAATCATTTTATTTCTCAACATAGTCTCCTTGGAGCTTTATACACTTCGTCCAACGTTTCTTCAATTTTTTCCCTTCCAAAAAATAATATTTGTCGAGGTCTTCAAAATAGGTATTTGTTTGTAAGATGGTTTCATCCAATGTCAAATGTCTTTCCGTCGAGCCATTTTTTTAAGTTTGGAAACAAGAAATAGTCACTTGAGGCTAAATCCGGAGAATAGGGCGGCCAAGGGAGCAATTCGTAGCCCAGTTCATGCAATTTCGCCATGGAGACTACACATGTGCGCACCCTTGCATTATCTTGGTGGAAAATAACTTTTTTTCTTGGCCAAATGCGGTCGTTTTTTTCTTCAAATCGTCATTAAATCGGTCCAATAAGGTGGCATAATATTCGTCATTGGTTGTTCTTCCCTTTTGAAGGTAATCAATGTGGATTATACCGCGCGCATCCCAAAAAAACGGTCGCCATGACTGTATTGGCTGACAAACCCACCTTGGCCTTCTTCGGCGCCGATTCGCATGGAGAAACCCACTGTTTTTACTGCTGCTTTTTGCCGATCAGGGCTCGTCCGCGTCTTTGCCGCCCCGATAGCACTGCAGCCTTTGGCTTATTGTGCAAGCCCTTAGTCTTTTTACTCCACCCATTCCAAAATCACTGTGCCTTGAACTAGTCTGCACAGCGATTGATAGGGTGACGTTTTATATTGCTCTGTCTCCAGTCTAGACTGACCGTAGATCAGTTGTCTTTTGCGGTCCAGAGCTTTACACTCGCACAAGATGTGCTGGGCTGATTCATCCCCTCGCCGCAGAGTCTGCACGCCAGGTGCCCCTCGAACAACCCCATTTTATGCATGTGCTTCTTGACGGCCATGTGTCCCGTCAAGAGACCTGTTATGTTTCTGAGCTGCCCTCTAAAGATAATCAATGTGGATTATACCGCGTGCATCTCAAAAACCGGTTGCCATGACTTTATTGGCTGACAAACCCGCCTTCTTCGGCGCCGATTCGCATGGAGAAACCCACTGTTTTGACTGCTATTTAGTTTCTGGTGTATTGTGATGAATCCATGTTTCGTCCATGGTTACGAAACGGCGCAAAAACTCGTCCCTATTTCGGTTGAATAACGCCAAATACTCCTTCGAAGTTGTCACACGATTGCGTTTGAGGTCGATTGTGGGCAAACGCGGCAACCATCTTGCGGATAGCTTTCTCATACCTAAGTGATCAAAAGCAAAAGCAAAATCGAAACCACTGAGCCATGTGATATGCATATGGCTTCCACAATCTCCGCACTTTCAATATCCGATCGGCCAACACCATATCGTGAATTCTTTTAATTCTTTAGGGTGTAGCGACCTGAACTGGGCGTCCAGAACGTTCGGCGTCATTTGTGCTTGTACAGCCGCAACGAAATTCAGTAAACCAACTTTTTTTACCATGGAAATTGATGGTGCAAAGTCCCCATAGTATTTATCAAGCTTAGCCTTGATTTGAGTGATGGTGTTTTCCGCAAAAAATAATGTTTGCTGAGCACACGAAATGCACTTTTCTCAATTTTCGTTATAACTCAAGAGGTTGCTTGTTTTCAATGGCTATCTAACACAACCTAAATGACGCAGCCTGTTCAAAATTGGACAGGAGTCAACTGACAGACGCTTGTTGATCGTGTTGTCCTTCCTGTGAAGAGGCGGGAAATTCAAAAAGTCACGGACTTATTGACCCGCGCCCTCGTAGCTTTATCCTCAAGTCTAGTACTATCTATTTTATTTATTTATTGTAGCAAATACTGTAATACCTCGTACATCTTACCACACAAGTCTTAAAAAAAACTAAAGAACAAACTGTTTAAATATAAATCTGTATGTCTTCTTCGAGTATGTAATAAGTTGTCATTATAACTATTATTCAATTATTTAATATACATTTTTAGTATTATTATCAACATAAGACAGTTTTCTTGCAGAATATGTCTGTATAATTATTGTCATGTGATAATTTGTTAAAAAGATTGTTTGATAAATACAAAATATAATTAAATTCAAACATCTATAATTATTATTAATTAAATAATATTATACATAACGTTAATTAGAATATGCATGGAAATGCTAATAACTCTAATAACTTATTCAGCGTTCGATAAATGCCAATAACATCTACATGTATGTACGTATCTATTACAATTTCATTAAATTTACTGTAAAGTTATGTGAACGAGGGTATAAAAAGTTACAGAGTTGAAGCGAAACAACAAAATATATGAAATATATAACTGATATACAGGTGTCCCACGTAGATCTTCCATTAATAATAATAACAACAAAAAAGTATATGTGTTTATATTATTAAAAAAATTCTGGACGCAGCAAGTGCGTTATGTTAGTGAATTTTCATAAAAATCTTTTTAATAACAAATATGTGTGTTTTTTTAAGAAAGCAGGCATCAAAGTTGGTTACCAGTATAACCTATATAGTAAAAACAATGTGCCATGTTCCATTAAAATAACTTTATTGTGTGAAAATGTACAAAAATTTCCAAAAGTAAACATAAAATGTTCCCGAAAAAACACGTTTCTTGGTCAACCTTATAGGTTAATAGCAAATTGAGCTGTTCAAATATGAAACATTTGATCAAAATTCGCTACCATAACGCACTTGCTGCCTCCAGAATTTATTTTCTTACAAACATGCATTATATTTCGATGGAAAATGCAAAAATGCAATAACATAAGGCGTGTTTGATTAAAAAAAGGAAATTTGTATCACCAACGACACCACAGCCTGTGATTGCAGAAATATTATTTTAAGATGTAGCTCAAGACACCCTATAATTAATATATACAAATTTTCTTCATATCTTATATAATAACGGATATATTGAGCTTTATTAATTTTTTACGAAAATTCGACAAAAATTATATACCATTAAATGATAAACTCTATAGCTAAGGCTACTGCCAAGCATCAGAGAAAGGGTCTATTTGAAATGAATTTTCTGCAAATATTTTAGTAAAATGAAGGACAATGACGGTTGAAACTAAGACTTTAGGGTTTGTAAAACATCCCTCTTGAGACATTTTATTTCTATAGCCTGTATTAGATTTAAGTTATTTGCCTAAATGTTGCCAATTTTGACATTTTAAATCGCCACTTTGACGTTTTGAGGAAAACCCCAATTTATTTATTTTTAAATGCCTATAACTTTTTTGTCTTTTGACCTACATAGCTAAATTTTGGTAGGTCACTTACCTATAAAGATGTAAACCTGCGCACCAAATTTGGTTGCCCTTACTTTGTCAATTCCGGAGATATAAATTTTTTTCGAAAGAAAACACAAAATTTTCCGGGAAAACCTGGGCAGATCTTCCTGACTAACGAACTCATCCAAGCTATTTGCAAAATGAATTTTCTCACCAAATTTGATCAAAATCGGACCATTATTTTTTGAGTTATCGGTGTGATACATATATATATATATAAATATATATATATATCTATATATATAAATATATATATATATATATATATATATATATATATATATATATATATATATATATATATATAAACATATAAAAATTGAAACTGACCCTGGATATGTTTTCTGGGGGGCCTAGTTAGCGCTCATTTGAAGAAATTTTTTAAAAATTCAAAAGTCGGGATCTCCTCATTAGTGAATTTTTTTAAGAAAATTCACTAAAAAGAAAAAAAAAAGAAAAAGAAAAACAAAAGAAACAATAAAAAAATCATCATTAAAATAATAATAATAATAATAATAATAATAATAATAATAATAATAATAATAATAATAATAATAATAATAATAATAATAATAATAATAATGATACCAATTTAATTATAGAAACTATATAACCTCAATTTTGTTGCTCGTATTGTTAGTAATAAACCTCCTTACCTCTCGTCTGTCTAATACAACAGTTTGTGGCTAATGGACCTGGTTTCCGAGGCCATCAGGATACAACACACACACACACACACACACACACACACACACACACACAGATCTTCCATTAGCCGTTTCTAGAGTACGGCTCACAAGTGAATTCTGAAAATTCACGCACGTGGGTTTCTCAAAATTTCCAGTTCACTGAAGATATTGACGTTAGTATGGGACTTCCGGTTATACCGGAAGTATACGTCAACTTCGCAAACTGAGACGAAATGCGGGATTACTTTTACTCATTTCCATGGGCGTCTGTCTGCTTCTCTCATCCTGACCCCTCTGATATATCACAAAGCGTCACCGAAATTATCCAAGCTGGCATGGAATTATTTATTCCACGTACACAGAAAACCTCTTCAGACACTCAAAAGCCCTGGTTCTCTAAATCCTGTGACAAGGCCAGACTTGAAAAGGTCAAAACTCACAAAACGCTTCTACACAATCCCAGTCAAAAAAACCGTCAAGCATTTAACGTAGTGTTACATCATTTGAAAGCTCTTTCTTTTCTGAATTCAGCGCACACATTTTTTTGGAAGTTTTATCAACTCGTTTAAAAATTATCCACATTTGAAGATGCAAACACGCATTTCGCTCGTTCCGATAAGAAATATGCTGATAGTCATCGTTTTGTTGGTTTGTAAACAAAAAATTGACTATCAGAACATTTATTATCGGAATGAGAGAAATGCGGTTTATTATTTCAGTTTATTGGTCGGTTTGATACTTGATAATACTACCGAAAATTAATTTCACAATGGTGTATTCTGTAGAAGAAAGAGTTGGAATAATTACTCTTTTTTTTCAAAAACGATGACTGTGCCAACCGTACTGCAAATTTGTTTAATGAACGACATCCGAACAGACATGTTAACAGAAAATACATTTTGGAGTTAGTTGCAAAAATTCGACAAAGTGGTTCAGTAGCCAACAAAAAACAGGATCCTGAACGTGAATTACCGGTTAGAAATGAGACTACTGAGATTGATGTTTTAGGACAAATAGCTGCAGACCCAACTTTGAGCACGAAAAAATTGGCCACTGTTTCAAACATCAAAAGAATAACTATTCAGCGAATATTGAAGCATCGTAAATTTCACCCGTATAAAATTCATCTTGTACAACAACTGAATGAAGATGATTTTGATCGGCGGCTGGAGTTTTGTAAAGTTATGACTGCACGAATAGCTTATAACGGGAACTTTCTGTTCAATATCTGTTTTTCCGACGAGTGTACGTTTTTATTAAGCTCTACAGTCAATCGTCATAATTTTCGTTATTGGGCAGATAATAATCCAAGAAATTTTCACGAAGTCCGCACAAAAACTGCACAGAAATTGAATGTCTGGACTGGCGTTTTTGGATACCGTTTAATCGGACCAACTTTTCTTGATGGCAATTTGAGTGGCGAAACGTATTTGGAGTTACTAGAAGATATCGTTTACCCTCTACTAACTGACATTGTTAAAAATGATGATCGCTATCAAGAAAATCAATTAGTGTTTCAATAAGATGGAGCTCCTCCGCATTTTTCACAACGTGTTAGGGAGTTTTTGAACAGAGAGTTTCCAGGACAATGGATTAGGGGTAGAGGTGCTATTGAGTGGCCCCCTAGTTCACCGGATTTAACTCCTTTAGACTTCTTTCTATGGGATCATTTAAAGAGTAGAATTTACGCAACAGAACCGGAGTCTCTGGAAGAATTACGACGACGCATTGTTGAAGAATGCCGTCTAATAATTCCACAAATGCTCCAGAATGTCAGAGCTCGTTTTGAACAAAATTTGTAACTTTGTATGGAAGCTGGTGGTCAACAACTTGAACACTTACTGAACTGAATAAACATTTTTGAACGTGTGGTTTTGTTTTTTAGTTTTCTTTAACGAAAAATTGACTAACTATTGCATTTCTTATCACAACTAATGAAAAACGTTCTTGTAACTCCAACTGTGCATAATTTTTAAACGAGTTGATAAAACTTCCAAAAAGTTTGTGTGCTGAATTCAGACAAGAAAGAGTTTTCAAATGATATAACACTCGAACCACCTTCCCTATTTAAAATATAAGCGTTGTTATCACCACCGTTAAGGAGTTAATGTGACAAAGTTGAGTTTTATGTCAAAACATGTCCCTCTCAATATTAAAATTGACGTGTTTTAGCGTTTCAAAAAAATATATTCTCGGGACGCAAATCGGCTTGTTTCGCTTTCAATGCGCCACCCTGTATATATATATATATATATATATATATATATATATATATATATATATATATATATATATATATATATATATATAAATAAATTTTGATGGACCTTGGTTTTGGATTCTAGGGAGCCAAATTCGCGCTTATCTAAAGAAATGTTTTCAAAAGCTTTTCATCTTGACTTCCCTATCAGGCGCCCTAAGTTACAACTCCTAGCTATTTTTAATAACGAAAATATGATTAAAGGGCCACATTGCAGACGATATTGCATTTAGATTATGATAATACACGTAAATAAATTTGTCATTATTTAACAATTCCTTGCCTGTAATAGTTAGTTTTTTCTGAATCTATTCAGAGTGCAATATACAATACGTGTCCTAGAATTTCACAATTTTTTTCACCCGACGAATCGCGTGCCGTTAGGGAATCTTGACTCAGTACTAATTGGTGTTTAGTATACAACAACAGAGACTAAGACCCTGTTAAAAACATCCAAGCCTATAATTTATCGTATTCATTTATAATTATTAAATTGTCCAAATGATTTACAACGCCGTATAGATGATTGCTCGTTAAGTACCAGTCGTTTATAAGGCGTTTTGTATCTTCTGTTTCGACTCTGACACAATTTCAGAAGTGGGTACTCTTCGAGGTCCGCGAGGTACTCGCACCAACAATTAGTGTGGAATGCAGCGTCCCCTCTGTAAACTAACATGGATCCTCTAGACGTTTGAATCGCTAACGAGCCAAAAATTCAAATTACCACGCAACGTAAGACTCTGTGACGTCGATAAATCAGAGAGCTGAATTTACTGTGATGTATTATGCCCTGCGCGCTACCCTTATGAATGCTGGTAAGTTTAACCAAACAACATTATAATTAATTCCGATAACTGGTAAGTCAAAGAACATCGTTACAACCGTAGAACATGATCATCAGGCTGGTGTGCTACATAGATACGCCAGTTTACAAAATTAACCTGAAACGATTCATTCGGAAATAGATACCTACCTTTGGACAGAATTAAGACGCGATTTATTCACATTTAAAAACATTTTGTATGGAACGGTTTCACCAAATAGAGGCGAGAACAATTTATGATTAAGAAAAAAAGTCTGGGCGCAGCAAGTGCGTTATGGAAGTAAATTTTTATAAAAATGCTTTGAAAAGTAAATATGTCTTTTTAGTGCAAGCAGTCATCAATTTGGTTACCGGTATAACCTATATAGTAGAAACAATGTGCCATATTTTATTAAAATAACTTATTGTCTGAAAATGTACAAAAATTTTCCGACAATAAATTTTAAATGTTGATTTCCTAGCCAACAAACCTTAGGTCAATATCAAATTGTGTTATTGAAATTTGAAGCATTTAATAAAAAATTGCTACCAAAACGCACTTACTGCGTCTCGATTTTTTTCTTCCAAACATATTTCGTTAAAAATGAAATAAAATAAGGTGGTTCGAAAAAAATTGTAGGGATCACCAACGACTTATGGGCCAGCCTGTGATTGTCAAAATGATTTTATAAGATGCAACTCAAGACACCCTATAATTAACTTATACAATTTTTTCTCGTCTCTTATATAATAATAATTATATTGAGCTTTACCGTAGAAATGTGTCACCCTGTATATATGTAAATAGATCAAACTGAACGCAAACCCGGATTCTAGTGGGCATTTTGCGCTCATTTGAAGAAATCTTTTTTAAAATTCTAAAGTCGCGGTCTCCTCATTGACGAATTTTATGTACGAAAATTAGCTAAAAATTATGGACCGTTAAACCATAAACTTAACTAAAACTACCGCCAAAGCGTCAGAGAGAAAATAACTAACCTGTTGCATATCAGTTCTTTTTGTAAAACTTCGATCCTTTATATCTGTTGACAAAACATAACAAACACTGTTTGGCGCACCCACTAACATTTGACACCCTTTTCCCGTGCTTACTGTTTGTTTATTAGATGAGGTGCTGATGTGTGACCATTGTTTGGAGTTTTTGACTGATGTCTCGCGCTACGGTGTGCCAGTGTATAGTATAGTATATATATATATATATATATATATATATATATATATATATATATATATATATATATATATATATATAATAACTTTATTCACTATAAATGCAATAGAAAAACAAAATAGCACACAGCACTACCAGACAACTGATCAGGGTTTCAAGAATAAAATCAGTTGTCTGGTAGTGAAAGCCTTTTAATTTCCCTTAATCATAGCTGTGCCTATACTGATGTCAACGGATAACTTAATAAGCTGCTTGGGAAAGGATAATGTCACTACCGCCCCACCCACCTGATGTGGTGACTTAGAGGTATACATTACCACTTCGGGCTTATGTTCCCTTACTGTTTTTATACATTTTGTTGGCACAGTTGCATTTAGTGTTTTGGCTTTTTTTTAAATTTCAACAACACACCACGAGGGCTTACAGCCTAAATACTATCGTACCGTGGGTGTCGACAAGGAGGAAAGAGGCAACTTGTTAATTCTGGACTTGAAGATTTGAAGGTTCGGAGAAGAAGGAAAAACATGTGCCGGCAAGGAGTTCCACAACTTGGAAGTCCTCAGGACAAAAGAGCGGGCATAACAAGATGTTCTATGTCTGGTGACCTGGACAGTAAAAGGGTGGATTCGCTCGGTTCCCCTGGTAGATCTGTTGGGGGCAGCAGGTGGAGGAACTATGGAAGAAAGCTCCTCTGAGCAGTGCCCATGCAGATATCTATAAAAGAGAGACAGGTCACTAACGGCACGTCGATGGGCAAGGGATGGCAGGCCTTTGGGTAAGGGTAGGGTCACCCATGAGACGTATACCTCTCTTTTGAATGGAGTCAAGGATAGAGAGTGTAGAAGCGGCAGCAGCACCCCAGATGTGGGAGCAGTATTCGAGGTTTGGTCTTATTTGTGAAGTATATAAAGTATAGAGATTAGCTGGTGAAAAATATTTGCGAGCCCGGAAGAGGAAACCTAATTTCTTAGCAGCCGCTTCTGCAATTGATGTGACATGTTGGTGCCAATTGAGATTTCGATCCACAGAGATGCCAACAAGTGAAAAGGACTCATTACTTTGAATAACTTGGTTGTTTATTTGATGGGTCTAGGGCTGGTGTATCTCTTATAAGAAAGAGAGCAAGACTGTGATTTGGTGGGGTTGAATTGTACAAGATTTCTACTTCCCCAGTCTAATATTTTTTGGAGATCCGCGGAGATATAACCCTCCATGAGTCTGCGATCCTCATCTATTTGGGCTAAAGAGACAGGCTTAGTGTATTGTATATTGGAGTGGAGGGTGCTGTCGTCCGCGTAACTGTGAACTGGGTTGGATGTGCTAGAGAGGAGGTCATTGATGTGGAGAAGAAACAAAGTAGGGACTAAAGCTGAACCTTGAGGAACTCCTGCATTAATTGGATACAGTTTAGAGGAATGGCCATCCACGACAACAGGAATGCTCCGGTTGGAGAGGAAATTTGCTATCCACGTACAGAGTTTTGGTGGTAGGGCATAGGCCGGTAGTTTATTAAGTAACGCTGCGTGCCAGACCTGGTCGAATGCTTTGGATATGTCTAGAGCGACAATCTGGGATTCACCGTGTAGTTCCATAGACTTGTTCCAAGAATGGGTGACAAAGGAAAGGAGGTCGGCAGTTGATCTGCGCTGACGGAATCCATACTGCCTGTCGTGGATTAGACTCTGTTTTTCAAGAAATTTTAGTAATTTGGTGTTTATATACTTTTCCATCACTTTAGAGATGACTGAAAGGAGAGAAATAGGCCTGTAGTTGCTAGGAAGCGCTTTCGATCCTTTCTTGGGGATGGGTTGTACTCGAGCAGTTTTCCAGTTACTAGGGAATATGCCTCTATTGTAAGATGTCTGAAACAGACGAGTCAGGACAGGAGCAAGTTCTAGTGCGCATTTTTTGAGAACAATTGCTGGGATCTCGTCAAGGCCAGAGGCTTTCCTGGTATTAAGAGAAGAGATCATCTTTCGTACCTTTCTAGTTTTGAAAATGATATCCGTCATTTTATGCGCGACATTGGGGACTGTTGGTGGTTGAACATTTGGAGGTGGGTTGAGAGTAGAATTGCCGGCGAACAACGAGGCTAAAAGTTCAGCCTTGCCCAGGGCGGTAGAAACAGTTTTATCCCCTGAGACAAGAGGTGGGAACGTGCTCTTGCAGAAATTATTCCCAATAGATTTAGCAAGAGTCCAGAAGGGTTTACTGCCGCTGGAGCTTAAGAGGACTTTGTTTTTGATGTGGTTATTAAACGAGTTTTTTGCCTCAGAAAGAATGCGGACATAGCTTGCTTAGGTGGCATTAATTATGTGTTACAGTCTATTTGCACTTAATTATTCATACCTAAATAACTTTAAAAATTTAACCGGTATACCGTCATATTCTTGTGCTTCAAGCTACCTATCCCATTTAAAACTTCATGTTTATCCGTTGATTCATAGTCACAAAGGCATTTCTTTAAAACTTGGTCACCTTATATGTCTTATGACACTTATAATTATTTCGCCCTGTAGATTATCAACTGTTTGTTAGAATGATTGAATAACATTCCCAAGGAGGCATCTGCAATGAAGCGCCAAGCAGGATTAAGAACAGTTCCGCTCGGTGTTAATATTGACAAGAGGTAGAGAGAGTTGCGTTTAAATTCTCATAAATAACCCGCTAACAATCTACTAGTGACAGCTTGTTAAGTCCTAACCACAGGTTAGGTTATAATTAATGGGTTACGTCACAATGTAATTGTTGACTCGTCGCTATTATATCCACCTCGTAGCAGCGCGGCCATTTGTTACAGAGATATTGGGGTATTTCAGGTGTTTACCTTGCTTTACCATCCCCCTGATGTTAATTCCTGCACGAACTGAGCTTAGCGGATGAGATCAACTTGATTTTGCGCGGATATTATTATTGCACATGCAATTTTAAGGGATGCTGCTGATCAGAGACTTGTGGTGATTGAATTTTATTAATTTAATTTCTTACATTTTAAGTAACTGAACTGAATTCCAAAAATATTATTCTTTCCTTTGTAGTTTAATATTAGACTTTGCCGAGAAGATATACATATAAAATAACAGAAGAGAACAAATTATTATTCACAATCAGACAGAAAAATTTGAGGCCTTTTATAGATAAAAACAAACTGTTATTAGTCGTATTTTCCTGCTTCTTTGTTTTTTCCTTGTATAATATACAGAAATGCCGTGTTAAAAATCCTGATATATATATATATATATATATATATATATATATATATATATATATATATATATATATATATATATATATAGGGTGGCGCATTGAAAACGAAACAGGCCGATTTGCGTCCAGATAAATTTTTGTTTAAAGAAACGCTGAAACACGTCACTTTTAATATTGAGGGGGACATGTTTTGATGTTGACATAAAACTCAACTTTGTCACATCAACTCCTTAAGGGTGGTGATAACAACCCATATATTTTGATTAGGAAACATGGGACGAGTGTTACATCATTTGAAAGCTCTTTCTTTTCTGAATTCAGCACACTAATTTTTTTGAAAGTTTTATCAACTCGTTTAAAAATTATTCACAGTTGGAGTTGCAAGAACATATTTAATTCTTTGTGATAAGAAATGCACTAATTAGTCAATTATTCGTTAAAAAAACTAAAAAACCAAACCAAACGTTCAAAAATGTTTATTCGGTTAAGTAAGTGTTTAAATTGTTGACCACCAGCTTCCATACAAAAGTACAAATTTTGTTCAAAACGAGCTCTGACATTCTGGAGCATTTGTGGAGTTATTAGACGGAATTCTCCAACAATCCGCCGTCGTAATTCTTCCAGAGACTCCGGTTCTGCTCTTTAAATGGACCCATAGAAAGAAGTCTAAAGGAGTTAAATCCGGTGATCTAGAGGGGCACTCAATAGCACCTCTACGCCCAATCCATTGCACTGGAAACTCTCTGTTCAAAAACTCCCTAACACGTTGTGAAAAATGCGGAGGAGCTCCATCTTGTTAAAACACTAATTGATTTTCTTGATAGCGATCAACATTTTCAACAATATCAATTAGTAGAGGGTAAACGATATCTTCTAGTAACTCCAAATAGGTTTCGCCACTCAAATTTCCATCAAGAAGAATTGGTCCGATTGAACGGTCTCCAATTTCTGTGGAGTTTGAGTGTGGACTTCGTGAAAATTTCTTGGATTATTATCTGCCCAATAACGACAATTATGACGATTGACTGTAGAGTTTAATGAAAACGTACACTCGTTTGAAAAACAGATATTGAACAGAAAGTATCCGTTATCAGCTATTCGTGCAGTCATAACTTCACAAAACTCCAGCCGCCCATCATAATCATCTTCATTCAGTTGTTGTACAAGATGAATTTTATACAGGTGAAATTTATGATGCTTCAATATACGCTAAATAGTTATTCTTTTGATGCTTGAAACAGTGGACAATTTTCACGTGCTCAAAGTTGGGCCTGCAGCAATTTGTCCTAAAACTCCAATCTCAGTAGTCTCATTTCTAACCGGAAATTCACGTTCAGGATCCCTTTTTTTTTGTTGGCTACTGAACCACTTTGTCGAAACTTTGCAGCTAACTCAAAAATGTATTTTCTGTTAACATGTCTGTTCGGATGTGGTTCATTAAACAAATTTGCGGTACGGTTGGCACAGTCATCGTTTTTGACAAAAAGAGTAATTATTTTAACTCTTTTTTCTACAGAATACACCATTGTGAAATTAATTTTCGGTAGTACTATCAAGTATCAAACCGACCGAACAACTGAAATAATAAACCGCATTTATCTCATTCCGATAAGAAATGTTCTGATAGTCATTTTTTTTTTTTTTACAAACCAACAAACATTGACTATCAGCACATTTCTTATCGGAATGAGTGACATGCACTTTTGCATCTTCAACTGTGAATAATTTTTTAACGAGTTGATAAAACTTCAAAAAAAATTAAATTGCTGAATTCAGAAAAGAAAGAGCTTTCAAATGATGTAACACTCGATACATGTTCGCTATTTAAAATATAAGGGTTGTTATCACCACAATTAAGGGATTGATGTGACAAAGTTGAGTTTTATGTCAAAACATATTATCAATATTAAAATTGACATGTTTCGGCGTTACTTAAAAAAAATTCTCTGGACGCAAATCGGTGTGTTTCGTTTTCAATGCGCCACCAATATTTCCATATTGTCCATTGAAAAGGACAGGAAAGTAAATTTTGATAATGTGATCAAATATTTTAGCAAAATAAAGTCACGTAAGCAGGTTTAGTATTTGATTTGTGGTTTTATTTTGGGGGTGCTCAATAGAAACCGCCCCAGGTGCCAACCTATACCACGTCGCCACTGTAGTTATTCCAAATTTGGCTATCATGTGACGTCTTTAAATCACCAAAAAAACTTGTAGTTGGGTTCTTTTGCAACTTGAGACGCTTTTTTCGTTTACCAAAAAAACAAACTCAATGAGAGTGAAGTCTGCCTGGCGCCTACGCTGATAACAATTACCTTTTAAATTTTCGCTGGCTGTCACGATTCATTTGCTTTTATTTTAATTCTTCAGTCACTCGTACAAAATTCACTGGAGCCACTGTATACAAATAGTTAAGACGGAGTTATAAGAAGGACTATAAACAATAATCTATTACAATAAGAAAATTAAATTCGTCAAGCTGCCGACTATAATAAATCTAACAGTCCAATTATACGCCCATCAATCGAAATATTGGATCATAAGGCTAAAGCACAGTACTGGAGAACGTCTCTCTCTCATTCTTTTGCGCTCTGTTTCTCCTACAGTCTTCATATACTACAACTCAAAAATGATGTAAGACCCTTTATACACCGACCTAAATAGGAGATTTCAGACTAATGAAAGCACCTAAATAGATTAAATTACTTACGACAAAAAAAGTTGATTTCAGTGAAGAAGATTCTACCAGCAGATTCACAGTGATAATCACAATATTGATTATAACTATAATTATAATAATAATAATATATAAACCATCCATATAACCCGCCAGTTTCTCCATATCCGGTAAATGAAGTGCATTATTTTGCCTAGGATATATGTGAATGTGGCTAACGGCACATGCTAAGAGGCAAAATCAAATACAGTATACGCTATATTATCCGGGCTAATGGGGGGGCACGGATAATACGAACATAACGAATATATATATATATATATATATATATATATATATATATATATATATATATATATATATATATATATATGTATATGTATATGTATATATATATATATATATATATATATATATATATATATATATATATATATATATATATATATATATATATGTATATATATATATATATATATATATATATATATATATATATATATATATATATATATATAAATATATATGAATACGCACATCAAAACAATAGAGGTTCAATGAAAAATTACAGTAGATCAATAATAATGATTTCAAGTTTTTGTTTCATAGTTAAAACCTGTCTTTTCCGTTTCAGCGACATGCTGTATGTATTTTTCTTTTATATTTCAACAACACACCACGAAGGCTTACAGCCTAAATCTTATCGTACCGTGGGTGTCGAGGCAAAATTTTGGTTCTGGATTTGAAGGTTTGGAGGTTCGGAGGAGAAGGAAAAACATGTGCCGGCAAGGAATTCCACAACTTGGAAGTCCTCGGGACAAAATAGCGGGCATAATAAGATGTTCTATGTCTGGTGACCTGGACAGTAAAAGGGTGCATCCGCTCTGTTCCCCTGGTATATCTTTTGGGGGCAGCAGGTGGAGTAACTATGGAAGAAAGCTCCTCTGAACCGTGCCCGCGGAGATATCTATAAAAGAGAGGGAGGTCACCAACAGCACGTAGCTGGGCAAGGTATGGCAGCCTTTGGGTGAGGGTAGGGTCAGCGATGAGACGTATAGCTCTCTTCTGAATGGAGTCCAAGATAGCGAGTGTAGAAGCGACAGCGGCACCCCAGATGTGGGTGTAGTTCCAAGTTTGTCAGTATTTGTGAAGTGTATAAGCTATAGAGATTAGCTGGCGAAAAGTATTTGCGAGCCCGGAAGAGGAAACCTAATTTCTTAGCAGCCGCGTCTGCCATTTATGTGACATGTTGGTGCCAATTGAGATTTCGATCCACAGAAATGTCAACAAGTGAAAAGGACTCATTACTTTGAATAAATTGCTTGTTTGTTGTGATGGGTTTAGGGCTGGTGTATCTCCTATGAGATACAAAGCAAAACTAACAATTGGTGGAGTTGAATTGTACGAGATTTCTAGTTCCCCACTCTAATATTTTTTGGAGATCCACGGAGACAGAACTCTCCATGAGTCTGCGATCCTCATCTAATTGGGCTAAAGAGACAGGCTTAGAACATTGTATATTTAAGTGAAGGGTGCTGTCGTCCGCGTAACTGTAAACTGGGTTGGATGTGCTAGAGAGGAGGTCATTGATGTGGAGAAGAAACAAAGTAGGGGCTAAAGCTGAACCTTGAGGTACTCCTGCATTATGCATATATTGGATACAGTTTAGAGGAATCGCCGTACACGACAACAGAAATTCTCCGGTTGGAGAGGAAATTTGCTGTCCAGGTACAAAGGTTTGGTAGTAGGCCATAGGCCGGAAGTTTATTAAGCAGCGCTGCGTGCCAGACCTGGTCAAATCTTTTGGATATGTCTAGAGCGACAATCTGCGATTCACCGTGTAGTTCTATAGTCTTGTTCCAAGAATGGGTGACAAAGGAAAGGAGATCGGCAGTTGATCTGCGCTGATGGAATCCATACTGCCTGTCGTCGATTAGACTGTGTTTTTTAAGGAATTTTAGTAATTCGGTGTTTTCATACTTTTCCATCACTTTAGAGACGACTTAAAGGAGAGAAATAGGCCTGTAGTTGCTAGAAAGCACTTTAGATCCTTTCTTGGGGACGGGTTCTACTTGAGCAGTTTTCCAGTTACTAGGGAATACGCCTCTATCGTAAGATGTCTGAAACAGACGAGTCAGGACAGGAGCAAGTTCTGGTGCGCATTTTTTGAGAACAATTGCTGGGATCTCGTCAAGGCCAGAGTCTTTCCTGGTATTAAAAGAAGAGAGCATCTTTTGTACCTTTTTAGTTTTGAAAATGATGTTCGTCATTTTATGCGCGACATTAGGGACTGTTGGTGGCTGAACATTTGGATGTGGGTTGAGAGTAGAATTGCTGGCGAACAACGAGGCAAAAAGTTCAGCCTTGCCCAGGGCGGTAGAAACAATTTCATCCCCTGAAACAAGAGGTGGGAACGTGCTCTTGCAGAAATTATTCCTAATAGATTAAGCAAGAGTCCAGAAGGGTTTGCTGCCGCTTAGGTTGAGGATTATATTAGATTACTTACGGCAAAAAAGAAGATTTCAGTGAAGAAGATTCTGCTAGCAGCTTCACAGTGATAATTACAATATTACAAAAATAATAATAATATATAAACCATACATATAACCCGAAAGTTTCTCAATGTCCGGTAAATGAAGTGAATTATTTCGTCTAGGATATATGTGAATATTGCCAACGGTACATGCTAAGAGGCAAAATAAAATACAGTATTGTAACGGTATAAAATCGTTGGCTATAACTTTTGGTATATTTACTATGATTTTCATTAATTTAAAATAACCTTTCCTACTTTAATGATTTTTGTTTGGCGTCATTTATGCCGGCTTGACATGGTTTACGACTTGATTTGTTGAATTGTTCACTTCTTGCCTGTTTGCTTTTTATGGGACAGACTACCATAACGCACTTACTACGTCCCGAATTTCTTTTCTTACAAACATGCATTATAATTATGTGGTCGAAATTCGATACATTAAAGGTCAGCTCAGAACTGGGACGGACCGGGGGAATCCTACTGTCTAATTAAAACAGCATATTTGGACTGAGCAGATTTTATTAAAAATTCGCTACGATAACGCACTTGCTTTATCTCGAATTTCTTTTCTTACAACTACGCATTATAACTACGTGGTCAAAATTCGATACATTAAAAATCAGCTCAGAACTGGCACGGAACGGGGGAATCAGACTGTCAAATTAAAATAAAGCATTGTTTAATCTATTTGGATGAGCAGATTTTACTAAAAATTAGCTACCATAACGCACTTGCTGCGTATCGAATTTGTTTTCTTACAAACATGCATTATAATTAACGTAGTCGAAATTAGATACATTGAAAGTCAGATCAGAACTTGCACAGACGGGGAAATCCGTCTGTGTAATTAAAACAAGCAATGTTTAATCTATTTGAACTGGGCAGATTTTCCTGGGTAACGAACTTATCCAAACCACTTGCAAACAAAAGGAAGGTATTCACTTAATTTTATTGTTATCGGCGCATTATTTTTTTAGTTATCGGTCAGACACATAAATATATAAACATATATATATATATATATATATATATATATATATATATATATATATATATATATATATATATATATATATATATATATATATATATATATATATATATATATATATATATATATAAATGATCTCGTATTTGGGTTCCAGAGGGTTCCAATAGCGCTCATTTGTAGAAATTTTTTCAAAATTCAAAAGTCGCGACCTTCTCATTTATTCTTTTTTTTTTTTAAAGATAACTCACTAATAAATCTAAATCTAAATCTGTATTATACTGTATGTAACATTGTTTTGGGGCTCCAGTGTGTAGAGAAATAAAGTGAAGCAGAGCAAGTTCCTATACGGTGTGCAACTTGTCAGACTGTGAGATTACGATTTAGGATAAAATAAACAAACCAGCTGAACAAATTGTATTGATTTCTGGACGTGATTGGCTGAGAAATTTGTCGAGGGATTTAGTCGGTGGGACAGAGATCGACTGTTCGACAATTATTCTTAATGTAAATTGTTAATGTAGCTCATGCAAGAGTGGTTGCTGTCGTCAGTTATATATCATCTCTCTTCCACCAATTACAAATCAAACCGAACCTTTCACTACAAGTTAATTACTTGCCTGATATATATTGCACCTTGAAACGTACACATAGTATAAAATGCTGTATCCCTTTGTTCGTCTCTTCATCCGTGCGTTCAACACAACCATAGCAAATTAACTCAAATTTTATAAAGCTCATTAACTGTACTGCTTCTTTAGATTTATATAGAAAGTAACTTGTTAGAACTCTCACTCTATACGGTAGAAACATCCCAATGACCAGGGAGGTAAAATATCTTGGGGTCGTATTGGACTCTAAGCTAACCTGGAATG
This sequence comes from Tillus elongatus, assembly GCA_964006375.1. Taxonomy (NCBI): domain Eukaryota; kingdom Metazoa; phylum Arthropoda; class Insecta; order Coleoptera; family Cleridae; genus Tillus; species Tillus elongatus. The sequence continues at coordinate 7,713,426 of OZ023266.1, read as the reverse complement.
GTCACGTTGAAAAAATATCGCGCAAGCCAATTATTACCCTAGCTGTCACGTCACTAGGCGGCTATATGGAAAAACCTGGGGACTAGGACCTAGTATAGCCCACTGGCTGTCACAAGAGTGATCAGACCATCGTTAACATACGCGGCACTGGTCTGGTGGCCTAAGGTGACACAATCCAGTGCCAAACAAAAACTAGGCAAAATCCAAAAGATGGCTTGCCTCGGCATCACAAGGACCATGACTTTAACCCCAACCAACGCCATGGAGGTGCCCCTCCCCCCTCCTACACTTAGTTATCATGAAAGAGGCCAGGCTACAACTACACAGACTAGCCTGCAATGGTACACTGAAGATCAACCTAGGCTGCAGGGGCCACTGCAAAATTCAGGAGATCGTGAAGAAGCCCATGCTTGAAATTAGGTCAGACTTCGCGAGTCCGCGAATTTGCAGGGAAAACAATTTTACAGTGGAAATCCCCGACGGCGAGGCAATGCCGGAGGAGACGCCGGGTTTACCACGGAACGCGCTCGTCTGGTTTACGGACGGATCCGGTGGGGAGCGTGGGACGGGGGCAGGTGTTTATTCGGGAGGACCGAGGGTAAGTCATAGTATTTCTCTCGGAGTCTTGCCTGTTTCTCTAGGCTAAAAAGTAAAGGAGCTTATATGCCCAACTGAAAGACACAACAGGTTTGTTCCAACTCCGTAAGAAACCGTTCAAGAACAGTCTGCGCATTAGGTAAAACGCGTTCCAAACGAGGAACGATCGTTTATTGGACGATCACTACGGCGGTCCAACTAAACTTGTGTTCGTTCAGGAACGGTTTCGATACTTCGTCCAGTACAAACATTGTGTGGACTGACTTACGCAGTAGGTCACATTCGTGTGCTGTCTATTGGTTTCTAATTATTTGTATGCTTTTAAAGTAACCTCAAATTTTTTAAACCGGTTTCAGATTTTAAATTTTTTCACAAACCCCTTTTTCAACATTTCCTAGAAAAAAACATGAATGATGAAAGAGATTGAGTTGTAATCAAGTATTGAATTAAGTTAGGATGATGGTTTGTTGTAGCTAGGGCAACCAAGAATAAAGAACTATTTTATTTAATTCAGTAATTGTAGTCAGAGACCTTGGGGCACTATTTAATAAATTTTTGTTAAGTACAATGAATACCTGCATAAAAGACTGAGGTTGTACACTGTGGCTGCAAACTGAAACAAAAAGCAGAATCACCTGAAAAAAACACAAAAATAATAACAGAGAGCTATGGCCTAGATACTTATTTCGACAACAAAGTTGTCTTCATCAGTGGCTGTCGCAAACTGTTTAGTCCTAAAGTGTTTAGCATCAGCTACTGATGAAAATAACTTCGGTGTCGAAATACGTATCTAGCGCATGTAAGCAGGAGGCCTGCTTACGTATTGTTAACTAGTGTCTCAAGGACAGTTAATTACGATACAGTCTATATAATACATGAATTCGCTAAATTATGACGTCATTTAATTGGGACCTATAATTTCGGAATAGCCTATAGGGAATATAGCGAGCGCCGAGGATAAAGTCAATTCCTGAGACAATTTAATATTTTGTTGCATTAAAACAATCGCCCAAATGATATGCATTTAAATTAAGTATATTATTGCGACACTTAATTACTCGCTAACAATTACAATACAGCTGCAGTGGCGTCAGCGAATTCTTTAACAGTCACGATAATACATTGTAGAGACTTGACGAAATTTGAGGAATGTGGTGAAATTTTATGCAGTTAAGACGCCTCGAAGTTGGCAACCCAAGGAGGGCCTTGCGAAAGTACTTGGATAAGTAAACTGCCACCTGTGTGCTGATGCACGAGGGTTAGAGTTTCGACTTTAACACTGTCGAGTCAGGAAAAAAGTAAGGCGGGGAAATGCATGTTTCTTGGAAAGTAAAGGCAGAGAAGATTATAGTGGGACTAGGGACGCGAGAAAAGCTGATGACGGGTTAGGCATAAATCACTGTAGAGCTCAGTGATCCGAAGCTAAAGAATTAGAGTCATGAGATTTAAAGGTAAGAGTCGGTGTTAAGCTAGTGGTTTAAACAGGATGGTTTTTGTATCAATTAACCGTTACCGCTTGATATTTATTTAAACCTATAAGTGCTAGTGTACTGGAGGACCCTTACAAGGTCGGTATTGGTTTTCTTTTCTACTCGATTATTTTAACGACGGGTGAGTCTTAGATATAATTTTCTTTTCTTTTCAAGATAAACGGAGATGGGTCATAGCTGTATTGGAGAATTACCGTAGCTATAACTACTCCTAAAGGTTCTCGGATTTTAATAACTGTAACTAATTAAAAGAGGGTGATTGTATGTTCAAGAGATAAATAAAATAGCTTTAGTCAGGGAAGTAATTGTAAGATTAATAGTTGAGGTTGGGAAATTAGGGTATCATAGATAAGACGTTCAACCTCTGAAGAGGTGCCTACTTTAATGGACAAATCAAGTTAGTCCAAAGAGACAGTAACAGAGACGGACTCATAAACTACCATTCCCTAAGAGGGTAGGACAAGGGACTTGTGTGAAAATTATATTTTAGACGTAGGCTAAAGGTGTATCAGATTTATTTTGTCACAACTTTGATAGTAAGGAAACTTCTGTCATTTACTGTAAGGATAAATTGAGCCATATTCATTTGAGGCGCATTTGCGCAAGATCTAACGCTCCGTTCACTGGAGGCGCGGTTAAGTAAGCTCATACTATAAATAGTTGTGGCTTATTTTTGGTTAAATCTTGTCTGTTGAATTTATTTAAGTTATATTTAATAAAGGTCTTAAACTAAATAGCCGGGTTGCATTTATAGTGATAATTAATAACCCCTTCCCCTAAGTTTAATTAATCTTCACCATATTATACAAAAGGGCGACGTAGCGTCGTAAGGTATTTGATACGGTAGTGGTCATAGCAAAATTGGGGATTTATTTTAAAATCTTTCCATGCTCTATCGTGTCAATCCAAAATACTTGTATATGCCTATATTGAGGGCTGGTTAAGGGAGCATTTCCCATAATAAAAAAATTCAAACACGGTAGCTTTAATATCTGATTGAAACCGCCTTGCCGCTCGGGATTTTAAAGTAATAAATAAAACAGAGAAATAGCCGCCTATTACCCGCAAAACCCTCCGTTATTATTTTTGTGTTTTTGGGGTGATTCTGATTTTGGTTTCAACTCCTGCATATCTAAAATGGTAAAGGTATTTCTGGGCACGTGTTCGATTTTTATGAAATTTTGTATATAGACGTGTTTTAGGGTGTATTACAATAGAAAATAGGGAGAAGACAAGTTTTGGAGTTATTTGGAAATTTTTGTAGGAAAAACGTAAGTTGTACCCACTTTTACGACATGTTTTACACATTTTCTGAGGTCGTTCGTTTTATATCAAGCTAAAGAATGGTTTTATCCCCTATTCTAATCTATTTTCACATAGTTGGTGCACACCCTTAACTGTGTATGTGTCTCGGAAAATTACCCTTCTTTTCATCGTATAAGTTCAAATTGACATTTGACATTAAGTTGGCTTTATATGTCAAAACTCAATTTCAACTTAGGATTGGTTATACGATGAAAAAAAGGGTAATTTTCAGAGACACATAAACAGTTAAGGGGGTGCACTAACTATGTGAAAATGAATTATAATAGTGGAATACACCCTTTTTAAGCTTGATATAAAACGAACGACCCCCGAAAATGTGTAAAATATTACAAAAAGATGCCGCAAAAGTGAGTACAACTTACGTCTTTCTTACAAAAATGTCCCAATAATTCCAAAAGTTGGCTTCTGCCCTCATTTATATTGCGATTTTCGTCATCTACATCCTAAAACACGTCTATATACAAAATTTCATAAAAATCGTACACGCGCCCCAAAAGTAAACATTTACCTCTAAAATTATTAGATGTAAGTTAGTTTTGTATATGATACTAAGGGCAAGAGAATAATTCAACTATTCCTTTGATTTACCAGTTAGAAGCGAGAATATTTAAATTTTTACTCCTACCGAAATGCGCGTTATTTGTGGTATACATAATTATGTATGTAAATACAAAATAATGTAGTCTGAAGATGCTGCCTGAATTATAAGTTAATTCTTCAAATTAAAAATTCAAAATTAACTAAATCGAGCTAGGTTAGGCCATTGAATTCTGACGGCGAACGTTAGTCAAATTCAAATCCGGTACAGAAAAATCAGAGAACCGTTCCAAATTCGTGTTATTTTCATACCGTTATTAATCCAAACAAGGTCAACGCCTGCGCGTGAATTCGTCACAGAGTTCTGAACTCAGTTTTATGGGCAGCTGTAATGAGGTGTCGCTAGTCTGGATACCGTGTCAATCGGACCATGATGGCAATGTTGCGGCCGACGCGCTTGCCAGGAGTGGTGCCCAGAGAGACTTTGTCGGACCACAACCGGTGCTGGGGATAACATCATGCACAGCAAAACGCACCTTAAAGACCTGGACAGAAAGAATGACAATCCAGTATTGGCAAAATATTTCAGGATTAGCTCACTCTAAGGCCTTCATAAATGGCCTGTCTGAGTCAAGGGCTAAAAAACTTCTAGAGTTAAACAAACAACAACTGAGTACTCTAGTCGGCCTGTATACAGTACACTGCCGCTTGCGTCCCCACATGCACCGTATTGGAGTCGGTCAGGAGACCGAGTGCCGGCTGTGTATGAAGAGTGACGAGACAGCAGAGCACGTACTGTGCTGCCGGACAGGACTAGATACCTGCTCTTTGGCAAGATAAAGCTTGCTCCGGAGGATCTGGATCAACTTTAGCCCACAAAAATTATCGACCTCTGCAGGAGGCTGGATTTGTTGGGCGAAATATAGACTATTAGGCGTGAGCCACAATAGACCGTATGGTCGCGGTGGAGGGACCGGTATGGCCCACTCACAAACAAACCTAACCTAACCTAACCTATGGCGATACAAAAACTTTTGGTTGAAACAAACCTTATATGCCAACGTAAGGCAAGGAATGCGAGAAAACGTTAAAAACTGAGAAATGTTTGTGCAATTATGTCAAATGAATGACCTAGTTATTGGCAGATCTTTCTACTCAGAAAATGTCCAACAAGTCCAAGAAACTGCTGTAAAAAACATTGAGGGTAATTTACCAAATCTCAATATACTTCGAAATACAATTAAAACCACAAAGAACGAAAAAGCGAAGTAGTCTCGGTAGAAGATGACCAAATGTTAATGTAGGAAAGACACTTAATGAGAAAGCTCTGGTAAAACTAAATTACGGAAAAGCTACAGCACCAAATCAAATGTCTTAAAAAGAGAAATCAGGACTCTGACGATATTATTGCCAATAATAAAAAAGTTCGGGACGCAGCAAGTGCTTTATGGTAATGAATTTTTATTAAATGTTTCCAATTTAAATAACTCAATTTTCTATAAACTTAGAAACTTGAAGTTTAGTATGTAGTAAGGTCTTCCCCGAGGCAACGTTTCCACCCAATTTCATTAAAATATCTTTGTAACTTTCCTTCAGAAAAAAATTTCAATAGAAAACTCAAAATTTTAATAACTCAATTTTCTATAAACTTGGAAAGTTGAGTTTTGGTACGTGGTAAAGCCTTTCACACGGCAACATATTTGCCCCATTTCATTAAAATATCTTTGTAATTTTCGGAGAAAAAAAAATTTTTCTAAAGAAAACTCAAAATTTTCTTGGAAAACTTTATCAGATTTTCCTGTCTAACGAATTCTTCTTAGCCATTAATAAAAGAAAGGCACTAGCAGAGTTTTATCAAAATTGGTTAATTATTTTTTGAGTTATCGGTTGGATACACATACACACACACTAGGGGTCCTAGTTCGCGCTCATTTGAAAAAAAATTTGCAAAGTCTCACCATCGATACCTTTCTATTAGTGAATTAATTTTTTTTTAATAAAAATTCACTACTAAGAGATGGATCACTTAATCTATCCCAGTAGAATGAAGGCAAGGGTTAATGTATATTTATTTGTAAGTACTGTCAGATTTTCCCGGTTTATGAATTTTTGAGAGACAATCTTTTTAGGGACTTTGGGATTTGCAACCTGACCGTCTTCCTAAGTCCTTTGTTATAAGGTTACAAGTTGCAAATCCCAAAGTCCCCAACAAATATTGTCTCCCAAAAATTCATAAGCCGGGAAAATCAATGAGACCTAATATTTCGGCTATAGATTTTCCAACATATAATCTAGCGATATGGCTGTCAGTTTAAATGTTTGCCTGTTAAACAAAAAAGGTATTCAGTATCACTTTCACTTCAATTTATTAATAGAGTTAGAGATGTTGAATTGGTGGAAGGCGAGGTTTTTATATCACTTGATGTAGCGTCTTTATTCCTAGCGTGCTGCCCACGAAACAAACGGTAACGTATTTAGAACAGTTGTTGAAATTGAACAACATAATTGAAGAGGTTTAAAAAGAATATTTAACTTTAACACACCTTTGTATAAAAAAATATTCAATTTAACAATGAGTTTTTTGAACAAACTGAAAACATGGCAATGGGCAACCCACTTTCTCCATTCATTTCAGACCTTTTCATGAGTAGATTTGAGACGGATTTAGAAAATGAAAGTGAGTATGGTTTCGTTATGTGGACGATATTTAACACAAATATATGCAAAGTAGACGATTTTATTGAAAGGCTGAACTGTCAATTTGATTCAATAAAATTCACACACGAACGAGAAGTTAACAGTAAACTTACTAGTTATTAAAAATAATGACTCGTGAATTCGATGTCCACAGGAAGAAAACTATCATTCTACGTTACATTCCAAATGACTTACATCATTACTGTCTTGAATTCGATGCCCACAGGAAAGTAACTACCACTCTGAGTCACATTCCAAATGGCTCACATCATACGTTTGCACAAAAAACGGCCGGTTTAAACTTCTTAGTAAGTAGATTGATACATATTCCCTTAAGTAAAAGTAGATATAGTATAGAACTAGAGTACATCAAAAACGTGCTTAATTATAACGGATATTCGGATTGATGAGTGTAAAAATTAATTAGTAGAAACAGAACAAAGAAAATGTTAGCGGAATGCACGACATTCAGGAAAGATAAAGTAGGGCAAAAATTTGTTTGCCTACCTTTTGAACCGCGTATCACAAGGGGTCTCGAGAGCATTTTTATGAAAGCAAATATGCAGATAACTTTTTCGGCAAAATATAATTTTAGAAATTTGTTAGGTAATACTGACGATAAACATAAAAGCACTGAAATATCGGGTATCTATGAGATAGGTTGTAAAGATTATAATCTTGAATACGTTGGGCAGACTAAGAGAACCATTGAGACTCGTGAACATCTGGCACATTTGAGATACGGTAGTGTAGACAAATCATGCGTGGCACAACATAGTTGGGATAATAACCACCACATTGATAAATAAACTTCGAAACTCATCAAAAATATCCGACAGACAGCGAAGCTGGATACGTACGAAAGTATCTAACTTCCTAGTACAAAAAAAGCAAAAGTTCCTTAAATCGAGCCCCGCCACTAGTTTGCAGTCCTCTGTTTGCGATCTGTCTTTGTAGCAGATAAACATTCCGAAACCTGTCAGGTAAAGTGATAAAGAAACCTTCGTCCGGCAATTAAAATACAATACACGTAAAATTTGCTGGCGATTTAATCTCCCTCTCGGTATCGTTCTTTACCTAAAGAGACAGGCTGAGAATATTGTATATTTGAGTGGATGGTGCTGTGGTCCGCGTAACTGTGAACTGGGTTGGATGTGCTAGAGAGGAGGTCATTGATGTGGAGAAGAAACAAAGTAGGGGCTAAAGCTAGTAGTAACAATATCCATACATCTCGTCGCTTACGTCATCTACTACGACATTACTGTCCTAGGCAAAAAATCAACTAGAGTATGGTTAAATTAGTGCAGAAAGAATTTTATCAAAGCCAATTACTTCAAATGAAAATAATCTAATAAATGTGCTAGCCTATTACTTTAATGTTAATCCAGAATCCTTAACTCGTGCATCAGAATATAATTTAGGCATTTCAAGAGCGTCCATTCACAGAATATTAAGAACTAATGGTATGCATCCAAATTTAAGCTACTTTCTGCCCTTCATCCGGGTGATACCGTCCAGCGTGTACAATTTTGTGAAATGATGTTAGTGCGACACCAAACCGATCCACAATGTTTGCGACATATTATATGACAGACGAGTCAATATTTATGAGGGAAGGTATTTAATAAAAATAATACTCATTTTTGGCCATCTGAAAATCCTGATATTATCCGGAAAATAAACTTTCAAAATAAATTTTGTATAAATGCTTTTTCTCTAATTAAACATAACCAGATTGCTTACCATATCTACTAAGAAAATTTAAATGCCGACATGTATCTCGATATTTTGCAAACGGTTGTGGCATATTTTTTGGATTATATAACTTTAAGCCAACTAACGATGTGTTGGTACCAATTAGATGGGGCTCTACCCCACTGTCACAATCAAATCGATCAACAACTGACGCAAATGTTTGTAGACAGATGGATGAGACGTCTAGGACCGTGGCATTGACCAGTGAGGTCCCCCGACCTCACGCCATTAGATGTTTACGTTTGGTGAGTAATGAAGCAAAGAGTTTATTCTAGACTCAGTATAAAAGGTAGTGTTTTAGTAGAAAGTAGATTTTCTCATCCTCTGATGACGCTAACTTTGTTAGTGAAACGATCGTCAGGTCTTTAAAAATATGTGTTTTGGTGATCTGGGTTCTCCAAAGCTACTTATCAGTGCTCATCACAGGTTCCAATCTTCACTTAGTACAACTACTAGATAGACTCGTTTTTAGGGCGCTTTATAATATTTGTATGTAAAAAAATAATTAACCAAATTTGGTCAAAAGTGAGAAGTATATTTTTTTGTAAATCTCTTGGACAAGTTCCTTAGCAGGTTCAACCGGACCAGTTTTCACAAAAAATTAACTATTATTAATAATATTAATTATTTTCCAACAAGAATTTATATCTGAAAATTATAAAGCTATTTAAAAAAAAATGCTACGCATAATACTACCCCTATAAAGAGCTTATAATGTACCAAAATAAACGCTTCTATATTAATAAGTAAATTCGCTACCATAAGGCACTTGCTGAGTCCGGAATTTTTATCGCCTTCTCATTTTTGGGTGACTAAAAAATAAAACAACAAAGTTTTCATAAAATTTGTTTTAATGTTTTGCATTTTTACAGTTTTAAGTACAACATATCTCTACAAGATTTTTTCTAGTGTTCTTTATTTTTATTCACAATTCATTAACAAATGCAATATTTTGTTACTGAACAATAAATAAATGACATTTAAAATGTACAAGTAAAAAAATCTAATTCAGCCACAACTATACACACATTAATTCACATTTGGTTTAGATAGCTTGTATCATAATATACTACTAATAATTTTTCAAAACGTTACAGAAACGAATTTCATCAAAAATATTAACAAAAACAAGTAAATCTATAAGCTGCAATATTATCTACAGCCTACGCATTTGTAGAGTTGCCAGAAAATATAATTTAAAAACATGAAGTTAATCTTAGTGAGCTATGGAACTCAAAGAGACAAATTTCATTAAGAAAAATTGATACATAAATAAGTAATATGTCATATATACTATTTTCTGCAGCCTCTACATTTGAATATTTTTTATATGGTTTAATTTAACCATAAAAGCTTAAATCAAAGTGAGCTATGGAACACAAAGAAACAAATTAATTCAAAATTTAAACATAACTAAATAAATGTGCAATATGCAACATTATCTGCAGCCTCTAAATTTTTTGAGTTTTTAAACGATTTAATTTAAGCCAAAAGTATTAGATTACAGTGAGCTATGGAACTAAAAGAAACATATTTGATAAAAAACTTGAAGATAAACAAGTAAAGTAATGTGCCATATTATCTACAGCCTCTACATTTGTAATGTTTATAGTCAATTTAATTTAAGCATGACGTATTAGATCACAGTCAGCTATGGAACTTAAAGAAAAATATTTGATCAAAAAATTTAACATAAACAAGTAAATGTGTGATGTGCCATATTATCTACAGCCTCTACATTTGTAAGGTTTATAGACAATTTAGTTTAAGCATGACGTATTAGATCACAGTGAGCTATGGAACTCAAAGAAACATATTAGATAAGAAACTTGAAGATAAACAAGTACATGTGTGATGTGCCATTGTATCTACAGCCTCTACATTTGTAATGTGCGTAGCCAATTGATTTTAAACATGAATTATTAGACAACAAAGAGCTATGGAAATAAAAAAATAATTCATCAAAAGTCAAAAATAAATGAGTAAATGTGTGATATACATTACTATCTACAGCCTCTTTTCTTTTTTATATATTTCAACAACACACCACGAGGGCTTACAGTCTAAATACTATCATACCGTGGGTGTCGACAAGGAGGAAAGAGGAAACTTGTTAATTCTGGACTTGAAGGTTCGGAGGAGAAGGAAAAACATGTGCCAGCAAGGAATTCCACAACTTGGAAGTCCTCGGGACAAAAGAGCGGGCGTAACAAGATGTTCTATGTCTGGTGACCTGGACAGTATGGGTGCATTCGCTCTGTTCCCCTGGTAGATCTTTTGGGGGCAGCAGGTGGGGGAATAATGGAAGAAAGCTCCTCTAAGCAGTGCCCGTGCAGATATCTATAAAAGAGAGAAAGCCCACCAACGGCACGTCTGTGGGATGGCAGCCTTTTGGTGAGGGTCGGGTCACAGATGAGCCGTATAGCTCTCTTCTGAATGGAGTCCAGGATAGCAAGTGTAGAAACGTCAGCGGCACCCCAGATGTGGGAGCAGTATTCGAGGTTTGGTCTTATTTGTGAAGTATATAAGGTATAGAGATTAGCTGATAAAAAGTATTTGCGAGCGCAGAAGAGGAAATCTAATTTCTTAGCAGCCGCTTCTGCAATTGATGTGACATGTTGGTGCCAATTGAGATTTCGATCAACAGAAATGCCAACAAGAGAAAAGGACTCATTACTTTGAATAACTTGGTTGTTCATTGTGATGGGTCTAGGGCTGGTGTATCTCTTGTGAGAAAGAAAGCAAGACTTAGTTTTGGTGGGGTTGAATTGTACAAGATTTCTACTTCCCCAATCTAATATTTTTTGGATATCTACGGAGACAGAACCCTCCATGAGTCTGCGATCCTCATCTAATTGGGCTAAAGAGACAGGAGTATGAGTTTAGAGGAATGGCCATCCACAACAACATATATGCTTCTGTTGAAGAGAAAATTTGCTGTCCACATACAGAGTTTTGGTGGTAGGCCATAGGCCGGAAGTTTATTAAGCAGCGCTGCGTGACAGACCTGGTCGAATGCTTTGGATATGTCTAGAGCAACAATCTGAGATTCACCGTGTTGTTCCATGGACTTGTTCCAAGAATGGGTGACAAAGGAAAGGAGGTCGGTAGTCGATCTGCGCTGGCGGAATCCATACTGCCTGTCGTGGGTTAGACTGTGTTTTTCAAGAAATTTTAGTAATTCGGTGTTTATATACTTTTCCATCACTTTAGAGACGACTAAAAGGAGAGAAATATGCCTGTAGTTGCTAGGAAGCGCTTTGGATCCTTTCTTGGGGACGAGTTGTACTCGAGCAGTTTTCCAATTACTAGGGATTGTGCTCTATTGTAAGATGTCTTAAACAAACGAGTCAGAGCAGGAGCAAGTTCTGGTGCGCATTTTTTGAGAACAATTGCTAGGATCTCGTCAAGGCCAGAGGCTTTCCTGGTATTAAGAGAAGAGAGCATCTTTCGTGCCTTTTTTGTTTTGAAAATGATGTCCGTCATTTTATGCGCGACATTGGATACTGTTGGTGGTTGAACATTTAGAGGTGGGTTGAGATTAGAATTGCCGGCGAGCAACGAGGCAAAAAGTTTAGCCTTGCCCAGGGCAGTAGAAATAATTTCATCCCCTAAAGCAAGCAGGGTTTGCTGCCGTTGGAGCTTGAGAGGACTTTGTTTTTAATGTGGTTATTAAACGAGTTTTTTGCCTCAGAAATAATGCGGACATAGCGGTTTCTTGGGTCGTTAAATGCTTGACGGTTTTCTTGACTGGGATTGTGTATAAGCGTTTTGTGAGCTTTTACCTTTTCAAGTCTGGCCTTGTCACAGGATTTAGAAAACCAGGGCTTTTGAGTAGCTGAAGAGGTTTTCTGTGTACGTGGAATAAATAATGCCATGCCAGCTTGTATGATTTCGGTGACGTTTTGTGAGATATCAGAGGCGTCGGGATGAGAGAAGCAAACAGACGCACATGGAAATTATTCTGTCAGTACTTATATTGAGTGTTGTCTACTTTCCCAAGGTTGGCAACACTGTGGGGAACTATGATTATTAGTGAATTTTGGGCAAAGTAATCCCGCATTTCGTCCCAGTTCGCGGAGTTATAATGCCAAACGATACGTGGGTGTGATGACTGTGTGGCCTCTACATTTTAATGTTTTCGGGCAACGTAATTTAAAAAAAAACATGAAGTAGGTACTAGATTACAGTGAGTTATGAGACCGAAAGAATAAATTTCATCGGAAATTAAAAAATAAGAAAGTAACTGTGTGGTATACATTATTATCTACAGCCCCTACATTGTAGTGTTAAATTTCGTTTAAACACCTGCTTTGCGATACATGATTATATTCTCTCGGGCATTATTAATTCGTACCAGAAATATGTTCAATATAGTGTACAAAAAAATTCTTGCGCCCAGGTTTCTTTAGTCAAGTACTGTTAAACACACCGCAAAATTAAGAATCGATCGTTAAAAAAGGAAATTTCAATTGTTGTTCCTAAATGTTTATATTTTCGTCATGAGCTCTGGATCTTGTGTGATAACCAAGGAGATGTCATTTGTACGAAAAACATATATGTCAACTCATCAAAATGTTGTTTAGCTAATTTATATATCTGTTAGAGCTCCAGAATTTTTTTCTAGAAAAAAAAAATAGCAATGTTTCAGACAGACGAATCTTCCACATAGCTGTGATAATCTACTCTCCTAAGAAAGACATTCAAATGAATTTAGGTGCATGACTTGACCACAAAGAAAATATTCACATTCCTCTACCCATAAAATTGTAAATTTTCACCAAATCAGCCCTCATTTATCCCCTACCCCTTATCTTACCCAAAAACAATTCGAAGCGTTCCTTTGTCGGGTGCCAACTGTGTACAAAATTTAAAGATGATATCTCAATTCGTTCGAAAGGTCTTCCGCCTACTAACAGACAGACGTACAGGCTGACAGGCCGACCGACAGACAAAAGATTTTAGTTCCAGAATCAAGTTCTCTGTATGTTTTGAGACTTTTTACGCGGTTTTAACAAACACAAAAATCGAAAATTTTGCCACCGATATTCCACCCCCACACATTCAACCCCTAACTTAATTTGAGCACAGAATATGTTTGATCAAATTGCGAGTTTTCTGTTAAACAAACCCTAAAACGTATTATTACTCGATTTTTAACGAAAAAATGTCAATTTTCACCAAATCATCCCCCATTCATCCCCCACCCCCTGAAGCGATTTTACCCTAAAACAATCTAAACCGTTTGTTCGTCGGGTGCTAACTGTTTAACAAATTTGAAGACGATACCTCGATTCGTTCTAAAGTTATCGTGGCTACAAACAGACAGACATAAGACCGACAGACTGAGAGAATGACAGACCAACAGACCGACAGAAAGACAGACCGAGATACCGATAGACTGACAAACCGACAGACCGACAGAAAAAAAAATTCGTACCAAATCATGTGTTCTGTATGTTGTGATACTTTTTACGACGATTAAGCGAAAAAACTTTTTGGAAATTTTTATTGCCAATGCGATTCTTCCACACGTTGTGACGATTTGGAAGTAATAGCTGTTATTAATAATAAACAATAATTCCAGGAGGCAGTTTCACCACACTCTACTCGAAATTTTACCGAACACGATTTTTCTGTAAAAAAAAGTATACGATTCATAACCATGCCCAACATCGCATGGTACACGGGATTAACGGCTTTACGCCCCATCCAGAGGGGGGAACGTGCCGCCATTCAAACAGTGAGATGACGGATTGCAAATTGAACCCACCAACATTGTCTTCAGTGGCGCACGTCCGTAGTACCGAGGCTGCAAATAAATTACCGTAAAACTGTTACATTTTTGCAACATTCAAAAGGCGATTTCCTGATTGATTGCATTCTCAGGTCCGTAGTACCGAGGCTGCAAATAAATTGACGTAAAACTGTTACATTTTTGCAACATTCAAAAGGCGATTTCCTGATTGATTACATTCTATTACAAATATAAAATACAAATTAATAACCTTAGATATTTCGGCACCAATATCAATCAAAATTCCATAGCTTTTTGTCAACTCTTAACTTATAAATGGCGACACCAAGTTACTGAAACTAAAAAGATATGAAATATATTCCGTTAAAAATTCTCTTTAACTATATTTTATGACAATCGATAAGCTATCTAAACCAACTTTTCACAATAAAACTTTACTATAATATTTTCTCACAGATCAAAATATATATAAAGAAATATGTACAAAATAAATATAATTTAATAAAAGTATAACACAAAATAAATAAAATTAATATATACACTGGTTCAATTTAAAAATTTTCAACTAAATTTTTGATCAACGAGATTCTCAAAACTTGGCACTATCAACGAAAAACAAATGACAACAGTTTTGGCACATACATGTTGGCACTATATAGAAGAAGATTAACGTCACAATCAATGTTTGTAGGGATACTTTACACACCAAACAATTTCCTATGTACAAAGTCTGGACAGTATTGCAGCAGGTGTTTGTAATTTTTACGTCTCACTATCTACGTCACTAACACAATCATCGTCCATTTCCATGTCGATGTATTCACCATATTGACTGTCATCACCCGTTTCCTGTTTCCATTTATTTACATGGTGTTGGTTGTTCTGTTGTGAACTTTGGGAACCGGGTTTATTGCCACCTTGACTCGTTTTCGCTTCTTCTTCTTGTTGCATTCTTTTATGTTTTGTTCGTCTGTTTTGGAACCACACTTTTACCTGCAACAACAAGAAATACATATTAAATAAGTTGAATTTCTTAAGCGGTACAAAACACACAATACTAAAAAACAATCAAATTGTAAAAGGGAACGAGATTACCACTGTCCCTACCCACGATCTAGAGAAATCACTGCCAAGGCAGCGGGCTTGGAAAAATTTGCGAAAACTATACCACGCGTAGAGCAAAAGCTGTCTTGATACCGATGTTCAGTACGCATAGAGATTGCGAAAGTACGGCCTCTCGATTCTTTTGGCTTAAATAATTTTTAGCCTGGAGCAGCAAGTGCGCTATGGTAACGAATCTATACAAACTTGCAAATGCTTATAACTCCTTTAAACGAATTTTTAGGCCCCTGTAGCCTATATCCGAAGTCAGCTTCAGATTTTATTTTTATATATGCAGATGTGCCATTTAAAACTCCATACGCCATTTACTTCGGAACTAAATAGGATATTTGAAGTATGTTAATGCTGTTTAATTAAGAACGCGAATGGCTTGAGCTTTGGGAGAAAAAATATATTTACTACCACACATGTAGACGGCGCTCCTGTGTAAAGAAGCTTTTCGATCTCCAGATCATCTAGATAGATTGCCTTTGATTAAGAATCAAATTTCGATTAAATTTGTTTGTTTGTTTTCCGAAAGAAAACACGAAATTTTCCGGGAAGACCTGGGCTAACATATATATATATATATATATATATATATATATATATATATATATATATATATATATATATATATATATATATATATAAAGTCTGAAACTGACATAGCGCTCATTTGAAGATTTTTTTTTTAAAGAAAATGCACTAAAACCGTAGCCATTACTTTTTTGCCGACTGTCAGACCTTGAACTTTGTTGGCGGTGCTTTTCCTTTACGCCTCCGTTCCATCGACTTCCTTTTTCACAAAGGGTCATAGTAAAGAACCATAGTTTCATCCCCCTGTGACAATTGTCTTCAACACGTCCACAGGGTTTTCTACACAGAGGTCCAAAAACGATCGGGCGCACATTCAACACGACGCCGCCGCTGAACTGCTGAAAGATATTTTGGAAACCAACTTGCACAAACTTTACTGATGCCTAAATGTCTGTTGGGGATTCAGCGAAGGCTTGTATCTGCAACTTCCGAGATTTTGATAATTCTTTCACTTTCAAGGGTCGACCGCTTAATACGAGATCCTCAACAAGTGCAATCTTGGAGTCCGTCACCACCTACACCGTCCTTTCTGTTTTTGTCATCTTCCAAGGATTCCTGCCTCATTCGAAACCGTTTTGACCAGTCTTTAACTACAGAATAAGATGGAGGATTTCCCCGTACATCCCTTTCAGCCGATCTTTGATGCTTTGGCAGTAGTTTTAGCTATAGGGTTTATGGTTTAATAGTCCATATTTTCGCAAATTTTCGTAGAAAAAATCCGTTATTGAGAACACCGCGCCTTATTAATTTTGAAAAGATTTCTTCAAATGAACACGAACTAGAACCCCCTAAAACCAACATACAGGCTAAGTTTCAGTTTTTGTCACACATAGAGGGCGACGTAATTCTACGGTAAAACTCAATATTTTCGTTTATATACAAGATGCGAGCAAAAATTGTATACGTTAATTATAGGGTGTTTTGAGCTGCATCTCATAAAATTATTTTGACAATCACGGGTTGGCCCATAAGTCGTTCGTCATCCACATTTGCTTTTTTTAATAGAACACCCCTTATGTTATTGCTTTTTTGTATTTTCCATTGAATTATAATGAACGTTTGTAAGGAAAAAAATTGATATCGTTCATCGTTTTTGAAATAAATCAATTGTTTTGCAACTTGTCACGTTTTTGCAACATATTTCAAACACATATCACAAAATGTGTTACGGCGTTTTTACCAATAGATAGGAAATGACGCATTCGGACAGCTTTTTGTTTGTATTACTCGTCGAAAAAATCAAGCTGCCGTATACAGGCACTTTCAAATAGTGGCTGAATTTCAAAAGTTTTCGCAGAAATGTTTTTAGCGTTTCCGTAGAAATTATTTTTTGTAATATTTTTGTGAAATTTTTTAAATTAATAATAAATGTTTAGTAAGTTATTGTACAAAAAAGCTGTCCAATTTTTGTAAAAAATATAATTTAGTGTAACATTACTGAAGACAATTTCGGGGAAAATTGTCAATTTTTGTAAAAGAAATTTTTGCAAATTTTCATATATTTTTTTCAATTTGGGTCATAAAGCTGTTTGTCAATAATTATATCTTGGCAGGTATGTAAATTTTTTTTTCAAAAATACACCACGAGGGCTCACAGCCTAAATACTATCGTACCGTGGGTGTGGACAAGGAGGAAAGAGTTGTTAATTCTGGACTTAGGTTTGGAGGTTCGGAAGAGAAGGAAAATATGTGCCGGCAAGAAATTCCACAACTTGAAAGTCCTAGGGACAAAAGAGCAGGTATAACAAGATGTTCTATGTCTGGTGACCTGGACAGTAAAAGGGTGCATGCGCTTTGTTCCCCTGGTAGATCTGTTGGGGGCAGCAGGTGGATGAACTATGGAAGAAAACTCCTCTGAGCAGTGCCCGTGCAGATATCTATAAAAGAGACAGGTCACCAATGCCGTGGGCAAGGGATGGCAGCCTTTGGATGAGGGTAGGGTCACCGATGAGACGTATAGCTTTCTTCTGAATGGAGTCTAGGATAGCGAGTGTAGAAGCGGCAGCGGCATCCCAGATGTGGGAGCAGTATTCAAGGTTTGGCCTTATTTATGAAGTATATAAGGTATAGAGATTAGCTAGTGAAAAGTATTTGCGAGCCCGGAAGAGGAAACCTATTTTTTTAGCAGCCGCTTCTGCAATTGATGTGACATGTTGGTGCCAATTGAGATTTCGATCCACAGAAATGCCAACAAGTGAAAAGGGCTCATTACTTTGAATAACTTGGTTGTTCATTGTGATGGGTCTAGGGCTGGTGTATCTCTTATGAGATAGAAAGCAAGACTGTGATTACAGCTTGAAGAGATTTTTTGGCCAGAAAAATTACACCAGTTTTTTCTGGAACTTTTTATTTTATTTTCGGAAAATGTTACTACTTTTTGAAACAACAAATCTATTTTACTGAAATATGGTACGTTGTTAGTAATATATATGCTAACCAAATGTCTTTTTAAAAACAAGGTATATTTGCCATTATAAACATTTTTACGAAAATTCGCTACCATAACGCACTTGCTGCATTCAGACTTTTGCTTTTTCCAATGCGAATATAATTTGACAGGTTGAGATATCCTGGAATAATACGAGCGAGGAAGTTTTGGCGTTTTGCTCGTTGTATGTGATTGAAACTAACTTTTCCTTTAAGAGCTGAGGTGGTTCAGAGGTAAGAACGTGTGCCTCTGAACCGAAGGGTACTGGGTTCGATCTCCGTTCACTTTTTCAGTACAAACTGTAACATTAACATTAGCGAGGTTCTGGCATTGTATTTGAGCAAGTTGAATGTCTGCACGTTCCGCCCTTCGGAGGGGGCGTAAAGCCGTCGGTTCCGTGTCCATACGATGTTGGGCACATTAAAGATCCCTACCTTTCTTACAGAAGGGCAGGGGTTCGGCAAAATTTCCAGGATGGTGAGGTGAAACTGCTCCCTGGCGTCGGTAATTGGCCATAGTCGCGGGAATAGGCCGACGTTAAAGAAACAAAACACACACACACACACTTTTCCTTTTAGTCACAGGTCATTCACTGTCTAATACATTAATAGATATTTATATTAATGTCACTATTCCAAATCTAATTACAATTACATTAATTTAAATATGTTATATGCTACACTATATATATATATATATATATATATATATATATATATATATATATATATATATATATATATATATATATATATATATATATATATATATATATATATATATATGTACACTCTCTACTTATAAATGCTAATATCCGTTACCTAAACGAGCCACGAAATAATTGGGCAACAATAATTACAGCCTGTATTTAATTAGTTATTAATATTAGATGTGTACATTCTTCACTAGATTAATTCTTGCTAATATAAGCAACCATGAAGTCTGTAATAGATTTCTGGTTATAGCTGTGGAATGAAATCAAATAAAACTAATATGTTCTTCTAGCGTTCAATCATGTTTTGAAGTTTAGAATTAGTTTCTAATCTTTCCTAAAGTTTCGCTGGGTAGTTAATTAAAATTCACACTTTGATTATTCTTAATATTGTTAAGTGAACCTAATCTAATTATGTACTTGTTTAATATGTAATTACAAGCTTTTACAAGTAACTGTTAAGAGATTTTTAAACAAACTGAAATTGTTTTCTTGGAGCATAAAATGCCTGGACGCAGCAAGTGCGTTATGGTGGGGGATTTTCATTAAAATATTTCAAATCAGGGTAAGTTTTTTTTCAATAAATGTTTTCTTTTTACTTACATATCTGAATTTTGGTACATAGGTATTATCTAGGTATACGTTTAACACCCTGACAACTAAATTTGGTGGCCATAGGACTGTTCATTTTAAAGATACATCAATTTTGAGAAAGGAAACGAACTTATCCAAGCCATTTACAAAAGAAAGCTACCTACCAGATTTCATCAATATACCATATATATATATATATATATATATATATATATATATATATATATATATATATATATATATATATATATATATATATAAATTAATCCCTATTTCCCCTGGTCATGCCATAACTTGAAAACGACTTAACCGATTTCGTTCATCCTTTTAGTGAATTTTCTTTAAAAATAATTCACTAATGAGGAGATACTAACTTTTGAATTTTGAAAAAATTTCTTCATATGAGCTCTACATAGCCCCCCTAGAACACATACATCAGTTTGAATTTATATCCAGAAGTCACAAAGTAAAGGCGTATTTGAGTTATAAAGAGTGAACCATGTACCAAAATTTAAGCCTTTAGGTTTAAATCCAAAAAAGTTATGGGCAGTTAAAGAAAAAAGTAGTTTTTCTAAAAACGTCAAAGTCGCGATTTGAAACGTCAAAATTCATTTAGACAAACAAGCTGAAACAAATATGGATTATTTAAAGAAAATATCGCAAGAGGGGTGTCCTGCAAACCCGTAGGTTTCAACCGTCATCGTCCTTCATTTTACTAAACTATTTACAGAAAATTCATTTCAAATAGAGCCTTTCTCTGTTGCTTGGACTGTAGGTGTAGTTATGTTAAAGCTTTGGCTGTAGGTTTAGTTAAGTGTATGGTTTAATGGTCTATAATTTCTAGCTAATTTTCAAATGAGCGTAAACTAGGTCCCCTACAATCCATATCCGGGTTTATTTTCAGTTTTTATCGGTATAGGTATATACAGAATAACTTATTTCTAGGGTAAAGCTCAATATAATTGTTACTATACAAGCTACGTGAAAAAATTGTATACGTTAATCATAGAGTGTGTTAAGCTACATCTCATAAAAATATTTTGACAATCACAGGGTGGTCCATAAGTATATATATATATATATATATATATATATATATATATATATATATATATATATATATATATATATATATATATATATATACAGGGTCGCTGATAAGTCTGGAAACGGTCGATTATCCGGGAAAATATACAAGGTGTCGAAAAAAGTTTTATACAAAAGTTTTTGGGTTCTTCAATGTCTACTAGGCGGTGATAATTTCATTTATACAGGGTTGGTCATACAGGCGTGGCACACCAATATTATTTTTTTTTTAATGGAACACCCTATATATTATTCGATATTTCAATCCTTCTCTTAATTTTGAACAACATTTATCAGAAGCATGATGTACATAAACTCAATCGTTTCCGGGTAAAAAAATAAATAAAAATAAACGCTATTGTTTTTAAAATCTATTGGATGAAGAACAAAAATAAATGAAAAGTAGAATATCTCTTGAAAACAATCTGTGAGTGTGAAAAGAACCGGTTGCGATGTTTTTAACATTGTTTGGAATCCTATTTTATAAGATGTTCAAAGTGTTCTCCATTGACCTCCTGACAATAATGAATTCGCTTAACAAAACATTGCACTGCATTTACAAGAGCGTTTTGAGGAATGTTATTAATTTCATGCACAATCCTTGCTTGCAACTCTTCAATATTCTGCGGTCTATTTTGGTAAATTAAATTTTTTACATGACCCCACAAAAAAAAGTCAAGCGGCGTCATGTCGGGAGACCTAGCTGGCCATTCAATAGTTCCCCTGCGCCCTATCCATCTGCCAGGAAAGGTTTGATTCAGATATTCCCGTACCTCAATTCCAAAATGAGGGGGTGCCCCATCCTGCTGAAACCATATTTCTTCCGCTGGTAGATTTGGGTCGTTATTGTTCGGAAATAATCGACTTACGTCTGGAACAATTGATTCTTGCAAAAGTGTCAAATATCGAGCAGAGTTCAAATTACCGTGTATAAAATAAGGTCATATGATATGTCCACCAATAATAGCACACCAAACATTTACTTTTTGCGGTCTTTGGGTGTGAATTTGTTCCATCCAATGTGGGTTTTCGTCTGTCCAGTACCTACAGTTGTGTCGGTTGACTTGTCCATTCAAACAAAATGTAGATTCGTCGGAAAACAAAATGTGGTTGGCAAAGTTAAAATTTTGGCGTAACTTCTCCATAATAAGTTCACAGAACTCGATTCTGCGATCAAAATCGTCTTCACTCAGTTCTTGCAATAAATGAATTTTATATGGACGGAACTTTTCCCGCTTCGTAATCTTTTGAATTGAATATCGACTCATATTGTGATTTAAAGCTAATTGCTGTGCCGAAGTTTTCGGATTTTCCACCACATCCCATATTACATTCAAAGAATTTTCTTCATTTGTAACGGTTACTGGCCTTCCAGTTCTAGGTTTATCCTTGATACCGCCAGTTTCGTGAAAACGATGCAAAGTTTTCGAAACTGTGGATTTGGAGATCGATTCCCGCTCAGGATGCAACTCATTGAACATAATCACCACTTGAGCAAAACTTCGTGTTCTATCACCGTACCCTATCATCATTAAAATTTCGATACGTTCGGTTTCACTTAAACTTGCCATTTTGCACAAAAACTGTTGACACTAAATTACTAATGTTTCAAAACTGTTGACACTGAATGAATGTTTGACATTCGTTGTCCTGGAAACATTTTAAAACAAAAGAATAATACTGCGTTTCTTATGGGCATCTTATCTTATCTTGGGATTCCAAACAATGTTAAAAACATCGCAACCGGTTCTTTTCACACTCACAGATTGTTTTCAAGAGATATTCTACTTTTCATTTATTTTTGTTCTTCATCCAATAGATTTTAAAAACAGTAGCGTTTATTTTTATTTATTTTTTTACCCGGAAACGATTGAGTTTAGGTACATTATGCTTTTCATAAATGTTGCTCAAAATTAAGAGAAGGATTGAAATATCGAATAATATATAGGGTGTTCCATTAAAAAAAAATTAATATTGGTGTGCCACGCCTGTATGACCAACCCTGTATAAATAAAATTATCACCGCGTAGTAGACATTGAAGAACCCAAAAACTTTTGTATAAAACTTTTTTCGACACCTTGTATATTTTCCCGGATAATCGACCGTTTCCAGACTTATCAGCGACCCTGTATATATATATATATATATATATATATATATATATATATATATATATATATATATATATATATATATATATATATATATATATATATATATATGGTTATTCCTGTTTTTAAACAGGGATATGTCTTAGATGTGATTAATTACAGACCTATAACGTTAACACCTACCTTAGCGAAATTGTTAGAAATGGCAATGAAGGAGGGAGTGGTGGAGTTTGTCGACACATATAAACTACTTTCCCACAGTTTGGTTTTAGAAAAAACAAATCTGCTGAGGATGCCATTGCGGCATTAACAGAGAAGATATATGAAGCACTCAACTCGAGCAGACCAGCACTATGTATATTTTTTTATTGAGCTAAAGCATTTCATACGGTGTGCCACCAGAAGTTATTAGATAAGCTGGAAAAAAATGGATGTAGAGGAAATGCTTTAAAATTGCTCAAAAGCTATATTACCACCAGAACCAATTGTCTGAGAGTTAATTGAGTATACAGTCAATTATCCAGAGTTGACTGGGCAGTTCCACAGGCCTCTATTTTAGGACCAGTGCTGTTCATTATCTACTTGAATGATCTACTTATTTCATTCAATGACCAAAATATTATAAGCTATGCTGACGATACTGTTCTATATTGTGAAGCCGAGACATGGGCTGATTTAGAAATAAAAGCTGAAATTAAGTTAGGTGAAGTAAAGAACATGCTCACAGTTAGTACCAACAAAACAAAGTTTCTGGCTTCTCTTGGTGCGTAATTGGCTTACCTACGTTCCGTTTATTGGAAGCTGATGCAGTTACTGTCATTAGAGAATCTTCGGTATATTATCTGGGCGTAAGGATTGATCACCATTTAAGATGGAATTTCCACACAACTGATGTTTTAAAAAAGATAAGAAGCCTGATAAGCATTTTCAAATACTTAAAGCGTTTCTTAGACATCAGCAATCTGCGAGTTTTGCATTTCTCACTCCTGTAGAGTATTATATGTTACGCAATGACTGGCTGGGGAGGTGTACTTGATAACTACTTGGGCCCACTTAATATAGTACAAAAATGGGTGTTTAAAATAATGTACGGTAGATCGAGGATATATCCTACTGAGGCATTGTTCAAGGAAGGAGATTGGAGTTGTAATGGATACTAGACAATTATATGTGTTAAAATGTTTGATTTGTGTGCATCGAAACCCTAGTAGGTTGAGTCACCCTCAACATGGATACGATACGAGATGTCAATACTTTGTTGGTATAAGACGAATAAAATCTGTGGGTCAGAGAAGCTTCTTATACAAAGGAACAAAGTTTTACAGTTAGCTTTCTGGGGACATTAGAAATCTTCATTTGGTGGGTTTAAGAGATTTGTTAAGCGCTGGATTAGTGGAATGGATAGGAGCAAGCTGCATCTTGACCTAAATGGTTAAAAATCGTGCGGTTGGGTGCGTACTGCATTGCCAATATTTTCAGAGTTCCTGTTAATCCATTTGATTGATTTTGTCATCGGTTTATATTTTATATAATTTATGTTTATTTTTTGTATTGCTTTTAAGTTGGTTTGTGATTGTTTTATATTTTATTTATATATTTCAGTGCCTTAGGCAGAACTGAGTGTCAATTTGTTTAATTTGAGCATAGTATATTTTAGTCTTTAAGAATGTTTTGTGTTCTGGCGTTATTTTTTTGTTGCTTCTATTTTTATTAATATTTAATAGTACTTTGTTTGGCGCTTTTATATGGTTTTATTTATTTTAATTTAGATTATTTCGAATTTTATTTGTAATGTAATTTTGTGGTTCTACAATGTTAGGCTTATTAGGTTAGGGAGTTTTTTAGTTTATATTATATTTAAAATTTTAGGCTGTGTATGTGTGTGTTCGTAAAGGTTTCCGCGATCATTTTTGCGTGAAATACTTGGTTCACGGGTTTAACCGCGTCTAGAGTTTATTAAAACTCGCCGTTTTGGCGGCTGTTTTGGAGCCACTTTTAAGAGGTTAATAAATATAAAATGCCTACTCATTAGAGCGGTTGATAAGGGTGGGTTGGCTTGTTTTAGATTTATCTCAGGTTTAGAGTTGAGATTTCGGGACGATTTCCAGTGAGATTTGGGGAGTAGGCAGATTGGGGCCCTGTAATCAAGCTACAACAATACCAAAGCTATGGCAACAAAATTTGTTGGGCAGGTGTGTGTTATAATAAGTATATTATGTGACAAAATTAAGATCTCCAAATTCTAAGCAAAACAAAGTTATAAGCATTTAATGAAATAATACAGACTATAGTTGCCGGTGGAGGTCAGAGCGCTTACACATGACCAAATATTGTGAGATAAACAAAATCTTATAAATATTACCGTGAAATTGTTATTTTTTTGACGCACATATACTTTCAATTAAAAAAATGCGTAGATCATTTGTATGAAAATTCACTACCATAACGCAATTGCTGCATTCAGCCTTTTTGATGCTTCTACTGTAATCGAACCCGGTACCCACACACGCACACAGTCGTTGCAGAAGCTTTCATCAAAAATAAAGTAGCTAGCTTGCTCTGTTTTGTTCTAATAAAACAGATTTCAATGCTATATTTAAATATAATTGAAGATAATATGCGATTAGTTGTCCATTAAATATCAGAGAAACATTGTAGGTATATATTATCTTCCACGAAGCATCTTAAATATTATTTTATTATGAACTGGTAGAACATAAAATCGAAATAAATCATGAAAATAATGATGATCTTCATAACAAGATGAATAATTGGTAATAAAATCAATCAATATTTGTTTACTGTCACTGGTCTTTCTTACAATGTAGTTTAGATGCTGTCGCCGATGTAGACGGAAAAATATTCATTCAATTACTTTGTCAGACCATTATTATACTTGCCATAAAACTATTTATCCGCGTTTTACTGTTAGATGTATTGTTTTAATTACAAATGCAAGGTCCCTTAAATGTTGGAATTACTTATAAGTACACTTGTAGAACCCAAATTATCATAACACATATTTTAAAGCCTTGACGAAATCCTCGACACTAATTGGGTTAGTGAAACGATCGTCAGGTCTTTAAAAGATGTTTTGTGGTGATTTGGGTTCTCCAAGTTTACTTATCAGTGCTCATCACAGGTTCCAATCTTCACTTAGTGTATTGAACTTACTTGCTACAACAGACTCATGATGCAAAACTATTACGATTTAATGTACAAGGTGATTCTTTATAAAGTCGCCACTCTTTAACTTTGTTATTTTAAGTGTCCCAAAAAATTGAAAGTATGGTTATGTAGATGCTAAAACATAGTTTTTTTCTACATATAAAAAAAATTTGAAAAATGATCAGTATACAGAGAAAACCAAAGTTCTTTTTTTTTTCAATGGATCGCCCTATATATGAATTTATTTTTCGATTCCTCGTAAAATTCTTATTATTCAATAATAAAAAAAGCCTGCACGCAGCAAGTGCGTTATGGTAGTGAATTTTCATAGAAATGATCTGGCACAAAATATTTTATTATAACTTTTTTTCTTGTGACATAGAAATCTAAATTTTGGTGTATAGTTTACTTTTAGTGAATTGTCTTTAAAAAAATTCACTAATGAGGAGATCCCAACTTTTGAATTTTGAAAAAATTTCTTCAAATGAGCGCGAACTAGGCCCTCTAGAACCCATAGCCTGGGTCAGTTTCAATTTTTATATGTTTATATATATATATATATATATATATATATATATATATATATATATATATATATATATATATATATATATATATATATATATATATATCACACCGATAACTCAAAAAATAATAAGCCGATTTTGATTAAATTTGGTGCATAAATTCCTTTTTCAAATGGCTTGGATAAGTTCGTTAGCCCGGAAAATCTGCCCAGGTTTTCCCGGAAAATTTTGTGTTTTCTTTCGAAAATTTTTTATATTTCAGGAATTAACAAAGTGAGGGCAACCAAATTTGGTACGCGGGTTAATATCCTTATTGGAAAATCACATACCAAAATTTAGCAATATAGATCAAAAGACAAAAAGGTTATAGGCATTTAAAAAAAATAATCGGGTTTTCCTCAAAACGTCAAAGTTGCTATTTAAAACGTCAAAACGGCAAAATTTAGGCAAATAACTTGAATCTAATACCGGCTATAGAAATCAAATGTCTCAAGAAGGATGTTTTACAAACGCTTTTTACAAGTCTTAGTTTCAACCGTCATTGTCCTTCATTTTACTAAAATGTTTCCAGAAAATTCATTTTAAATAGACCCTTTCTCTGATGCTTGGCAGTAGCCTTAGCTATAGAGTTTATCGTTTAATGGTATATAATTTTTTGTCAAATTTTCGTAAAAAATCAACAAAGTTCAATATATCCGTTATTATACAAGATATGAAAAAAAAATTGTATATATTAATTAGAGGGTGTCTTGAGCTACATCTTAAAAAAATATTCCTACAATCACAGGCTGGCCCATAAGTCGTTGGTGATACAAAATTTCTTTTTTTTTTTAATCAAACACGCATTATGTTATTGCATTTTTGTAGTTTTCATCAAAATATAGTGCATTTTGTAAGAAAAGAAATTCTGGATGCAGCAAGTGCGTTATGGTAGCGAATTTTGATCAAATGCTTCATATTTGAATAGCCCAATTTGCTATTAACCTATAAGGTTGACCAAGAAACGAGTTTCTCCGGGAACACTTTAAGTTTACTTTTGGAGATTGTACATTTTCACACAATAAAGTTATTTTTATGAAACAGGGCACATTGTTTTTATTATATAGGTTATGCTGGTAACCAAAATTGATGCCTGCTTTCTTAAAAAGAAAATACACATATTTGCAATAAAAACATTTTTATGGGAATTCATTACCATAACGCACTTGCTGCGTCCAGAGTTTTTATATCATAAACCTACCTACCAAATTTGGTTATCATAGCTTTTTTATTTTTTGAGATAAACATTTTTTCGAATGAAACCTCAAAATTTTTCCGCAAAACCTCGTCCGATTTTCCTGACTAGCGAACTTATCCAAGCCATTTACAAAAGCAAGGTACATGCCGAATTTTATCAAAATCGGCTCATATATATATATATATATATATATATATATATATATATATATATATATATATATATATACAAGGAGAAAGGTTAAGGGCAAAGCCGCAAGGAGACAACCGCATACACGTGTGTCAAGATTATTAGCCATCATCAGTACGGTATAGCCAGGTGAAGATGGGAACACTCTGGCTAAAGATGCAAAAAGACAGAGTCACAACAGGCAACCAGTGCACATTTGCAGCAACATTCGGAAGGCCCTCAATCCGAGGGCAACAACCAAAAAAGCCACGGAGGCAAAGAAATCACCTGCGTGAGCATCCGGAGCATCTTCAGCCAGAGTGTTTCCATCTTCACCTGGCTATACCGTACTGATGATGGCTAATAAGCTTGAAACACGTGTATGCGGTTGTCTCCTTGCGGCTGTGCCCTTAACCTTCCTCCTTGTATAGTATAGAAATGCCGTGTTATAAATTCTGTTATAGTTTATATATATATATATATATATATATATATATATATATATATATATATATATATATATATATATATATATAAACATATAAAAATTTAAACTGACTCCGGATATGGGTTCTAGGGGTTCTAGTTCGCGCTCAATTGCAAAAAAATTTTCAACATTCAAAAGTTGGGATCTCCCCATTAGTGAATTTTTTCTACGAACATTCACTAAAATTGGATATCATTCATATCAATAAATATGAAATATATCACTTTCTGACAAAGACAACTAGTGATTTAATGGAAATATATTTTTTTATTGGTAGGTACGTCCTTATTGCATGGAACAAAGTGTTGAACAATAGCAATTGTTCTAAATCCAGGTGCATCATATTATAAACCCTTAAATAAATAAAAGCTCATCGCACACATCAAGATGGCGTCATTGTAATAACTACGTACACCACATTATTACAGCCTATTATGATTCACCATTCACCAATCACGTAGCCCGTTATATACGCTTTTACCCCTTGGATGTATTGTCCTAAATAATAGAGCAACCCCAATTTATAAAACCCCGGTCGACTTATTGTACATAATCGGTTGGGATATGTGTGAAATTGATAGTTTATTAAGCGTAAACGGGGTCGGCTGACTACTATACTCCTAGTATATGGTAGTTGTAGTAGAATATATGGCAAATGACGTTCCGTATATGAGATTTATAATATCAGATTATGGCGTCTATAAATTGGCTCAATCATAAGTGTATAATGCATCAGCGAATGGGGACATCATCAGATGGGGTGAGAGATAGGGATAAGCGTGATATTGTTTCGTTAAGGTCACAGGGATTTGGTATGGCGGAATAATTTAATTTTATAGTTATTGCTCTGCGAAATATTGTTACTGATATTTTTCGTGTTTAGTTTTGCTTTCCAGTTTATACAGAGTGTGGCAAATAAAATCTTCCACCCGGAAAATATTAAAAGAAAATTGAAAATTGTTCGGGACGCAGCAAGTGCGTTATAATAGTGAATTTTCATAAAAATTGTACACTAATAATACTAAACCTTTCTGGAAATTTGTTAACTTTAAGTATAAGAATGCTGATTTTCCAAGTACTTTAAAATATAATGATCAAATAGGTTCATTGGGATTAGACATTGTTGACATGTTCGCTGAGTATTTTTCGTCGGTTTACTGTAGCAATAAGTGTTCTGTCCCTACCCATGAATTTTCTTATGCTAAGCTGAATCTGTCAGTGCACCACATTAAAATATCAGACATTTATTCTAAACTTGCAGCCCTAAATGTCAGTAAAAGTCCTGTGCCAGACGGTATTCCCCCCTCTCTTCTTAAGTGCTGTAATTTTAATTTGTTTAGGCCCTTATGGTTCATCTTTAATTTATCTCTGGAAATGGGTGTTATCCCTACATGCTGGAAACTTAGTTTCATTCTTCCAATTTTTAAATCTGGTGACAGAGGTCTTGTTGAGAACTACCGACCGATAAGTATTCTTAGCGTTATTCCTAAAATTTGTGAGGTTCTTCTATGTGAGACTCTTACTTCTCTCCTTAGAGGTTCAATCATTGACCACCAATATGGATCTATCTCAGGTAGTTCTACTGACCTAAACTTGTTGGTGTACAGTGCCTACTTGTCGGAGTCCTTGGGGGCGGGTATTCAGGTTGACTCTGTTTATACCGGCTTTTCCAAGGCCTTTGACAGAGTGAACCATAACCTCCTAATCCATAAGCTACATATGTTTGGTGTTGGCGACCTACTTCTCAGCTGGATAGGTAGTTACCTTTCTGACAGATATCAGGTGGTGCAGATAGGGAATTTTATGTCCAATGGGATAAGAGTTTTGTCAGGCGTGCCACAGGGTTCTCACTTGGGGCCTTTACTATTTAAAATCTTCATTAATGATATTCATGAGTGTTTCTCTCATTGTAGATTTTTATTGTTTGTTGACGATCTAAAATTATTTTACAGTATCACAAGTCTTTCAGACTTTTTTAAGATTCAGTACGACAATGACTTAATAAGCTGGTGTCTTAACAATGGGATGGAACTCACCGTCTAAATGCCAATCAGTTTCTTTTTATAGAGGAAGGAACAGACTTGAACATACCTATTACATCAAGGGTGTACCATTGAAGTCTGTTGAATTAGTTAGGGATTTGGGTGTTACATTTGATTCATCTTTTTCATTTATTCCTCATGTTTCTAATGTGATTTATAAGTCTCTGAAGTTGCTTAGCTTTATTAAAAGATGTACCTCCGATTTCACCAACATCTGTTAAAATTCTTTATTTTTCTCTTGTACGTCCTCATCTTGAACATGCCTCTTCTGTATGGTCTCCCTACTATACATGTCACTCTGTCAGTCTTGAACAAGTACAGTGCAAATTTTTAAAGTTTCTTGCTTTCAAAAGCCACCATCATTATAGTAGTATCGATGATTTACTAACGTATTTTAATATTATGCCTCTTGATGTTCGACGCAAACAAAAAGATTTAAAACTTTTTTACGATATAATTAACTTCGAAGTATCTTGTCCTAACTTACATTCTATGATCAACTTCTTTGTTCCACCAAGAGTAACTCGTTCAAAGAGTTCATTTCTAGTCGCTTTTCATCGTACCAACTACAGTCACAACTCTTATTTGATTAGATGTTCAGTGTTGGCCAACAAACTGTCTGATGAACTTGACTTTTTCACGGGAAAATCAGTTTTCTTAAAACAGCTGTCACTTTCTAAGTTTAGTTAATCGGTACTTAATATTTGTTGCCTATATTTTGCGTATATTGCCTATTTTTTCATTTTGTCTAACTTCTAACCATTTTGTATGCTTTTGTGAACTGCTTTTATTGTATATACAGTGTGGAACAGCCAAATGGAATAAATTCGATAACGGATAAATGAGGACGTGTTGGGAAAAACGCTTGGACACGTCGATTTGTATTTTTAACTGCGCATCTTTTTCAAGAAAAAAAAATTATATAGGGTGCGTCATGTGACAGTGGCCAATACCAACTTTCTTATTTTAAATACAAGCCCCTGTATATTATTAATTTTTTGGATTCTTCAGAAAATTCTAGACATAATTCATGTACAATGTCCTATACCTATCTTCAACTGTTTCGGAAATATTAAGTATTTTCAGATTTATTACAAAAATTAACATTAAAAATAGAAAATTATTTTATTTCACAAATTCTAATAAGAAATACTGATTATTTCTTAATAATTTAAAAAAACAAAAAAAAATTAATGTCAATGTAGTAAATGTTCAAAATGCTCGCCACGAACATCTTGGCAACATGCTAATCTGGTATAGAAATGTCTTCTAACATTACTCAACATCTCAGGCGTGACTGATCTAATCGCAAGCGTGATTCGTCTTTTTAAGTCATCTAAGTTGAGGGGCTTAGTTTTGTATACAATACTTTTGACATATCCCCACAAAAAGTAGTCTAATAGCGACAGATCAGGAGATCGTGCTGGCCATTCTATCGATCCGCGCCTCCCTATCCACCGATTTGGAAAAATTTGGTTCAGGTACTGCCGGACATTGATTTGGTAATGGGGCGGTGCTCCATCTTGCTGAAACCATATTTTATTGGCAGGAACTTGTGGGTTTGCTGGATCTGGATATAAGTTTGTCAAAGTTGGCACGACATTATTTTGGAGCAGTTCTAAATATTTATCCCCATTCAAGTTGCCATCAATGAAAAAGGGACCTACGATATGATTTCCAACAATTCCTGCCCAAACATTAACTTTTTCAGGATATTGCGTATGTTCCTGTCTCATCCAATGAGGATTCTCATTAGACCAATAGCGGCAATTTTGACGATTAACATGACCGTGAAGTGTAAATGTGCTCTCATCAGAAAACAAAACATCTTCTAATTGGATCACATTGTTATCTAACATTGCCATCATTTGTTCACAAAAATACGTTCTCCTATCGAAATCGTCCTCCATGAGCTCCTGAGTTGGTATCATTTTATAGGGATGCATTTTACTTTCCTTTAATGTTCGAAAAATTGCTGTGTGGCTAACGTTGAATAGTTGGGCTGCTTGTCGACCAGAAGTATGTGGGTTTTCTTGAAACTCAAGCGTAATATCCAATTTCGTATCATCACTTACTGCATTGGCAGCTACTTTTTTTATCTGTCTCACATGACCAAGCTCGCGAAACTGCTTTTCTATTTTGCTAATTGTTCCTTGGGATACAGGCGGCAAATTTGGAAATTTTTCGTGAAATAAGCGAGATACTTCCATCTGTGTCCGTGTGTTATCTCCATAACCAATCATTTGTAGAATGGTTATTTTGTGCATTTCTGTTAAATGAACCATTTTTCTGATATTATTACGTACAGTTAACGAAATTCAAACGACAATAGCACTGACACTAATCACTACTGTCATGCAGGCAGACAACAAGTTGCTAAGGCTACGAGTTTTATACGAACAGAAAGAAAACTGTTTTTGTTTTTGTTTCATTTCATATCAGTAAAAAGAAACGCAGGAATGGTTTTTGTTTACTTTCTCATTATCAAGAGCTGAATGGGAAATAAGTATTGAATGCAATGTAGCGAATTTGTGAAATAAAATAATTTTCTATTTTTAATGTTAATTTTTGTAATAAATCTGAAAATACTTAATATTTCCGAAACAGTTGAAGATAGGTATAGGACATTGTACATGAATTATGTCTAGAATTTTCTGAAGAATCCAAAAAATTAATAATATACAGGGGCTTGTATTTAAAATAAGAAAGTTGGTATTGGCCACTGTCACATGACGCACCCTATATAATTTTTTTTTTCTTGAAAAAGATGCGCAGTTAAAAATACAAATCGACGTGTCCAAGCGTTTTTCCCAACACGTCCTCATTTATCCGTTATCGAATTTATTCCATTTGGCTGTTCCACACTGTATATATATATATATATATATATATATATATATATATATATATATATATATATATATATATATATATATATATATATATATATATAACTAATACGTTAAATTTAAATGGACCTTGGAGATCGGTTTTAGAGTCCTGGTTAGCGATTATTTGAAAAATTTATATTTTATATGGAGCTGAAAAAATAAAATTTGGTCTTAGATATAATATGTAAGTACTGCAAGTATCTTTACAAAAATTGTGTCACAAATTTCATTAAAGTTGTAAAAGTTTTTCAGATTTTTTTTAATTATTTACAAAGGGAATGTACCTGTCAAATTATAAATATGGCTGGTATTTTTCCTTATTAATTGCTTGGATGGTTTTGTTTTAGTCAACCCATCTGGTTTTTGCAGACAATAAACAACAAAAAAGGTTTTTTAAAACAAATTTGTAGTTATCTGTGAAGCTCATTATGTTATTTTTCTTTAATTTAGTACCTACGGAGCGTTTACATAGGTGTTACTATAGCTCAAGATTGAAGATTTTAACTTATATATATATATATATATATATATATATATATATATATATATATATATATATATATATATATATATATATATATATATATATATATATATATATATATATATATAAACATAAAAATCGAAACTGACCCCGAATATGGGTTTTAGGGATCCTAATTTGCGCTCATTTGATGAAATTTTTTCACAGTTTCAAAATTCAAAAGTCGGGATCTCCTCGTTAGTGGCTTTTTTTAAGGAAATTTACTAAAAATCAAGACGCAGTAAGTGAGTTTTGCTGGCGAATTTTCATTAAATGCTTCAAATTCCAATAACTAGATTTGTTGGCTAGAAAACCAGTTTTCTCGTAAATATTTTAAGTTTATTTTCGCTAAATTTTTGTACATTTTCAAACAATAAATTATTTTGATAAAAGATGATACATTGTTTCTACTATATAGGCTATACCATTAACCAGATTGATGCCTGCTTGCATTAGAGAGATATATTTTCTATTAAAAACATTGTTTTGAAAATTAACTACCATAATGCACTTGCTGCGTCCAGACTTTTTGTTACATATTGATGCCAGCGCACAATAAAGTTGTTAAAACTTCAAACTTTCATATAACTAGAAATAGAGAATATGAGTAAACACTTTGTTATTAACGGTAAAATAACAACCCTCAAAAATAATTTTACGCAAAGTAAAATTGTGGGGGAAGTATTAGTTTAGCTTACTTCATTTTTGCCACCAAAGCTGGTGAATCATCGAGAAGCAAATTGCTTTCCAGCCTTATTTATACAATTTGTCACCAAAACCATCCAGACAGGCCTGTCAACTCGATTCTACATAAAAACCTTCGACAGAAAAGTATACTAGACATACTCACCCTCACCGGCATAACATTTTAAATTCACAACCCATTAAGCATTTGATAAACGATGATCGAACCCATCCCTGAACCCTCCAGTCTCCATACCAACTAACTACGTTATTTGCCTACACAAAAATTACCAAACGATAAAGTCAACAATGACAGTTTTTATCCAGCTTTCTCCCAGTTTTTATTCGCTTCCCGTTTCGACAGAATCGTCTACTTCCGGCGCGACGACAGTCATTTGTTTGGAGTTTGAGCTCCATTTGAGACAAATGCAAGCTTAAAGCGCTTCGTTGTCTGCTTTTATGGCGGACATTTTTACAGCTCCGATAACTTTGCGGACTTTTATTTTATGTGGCCGTATTTACTGTTGTTTTTGGAGTTTCTCAAGTCTTAAGTTGTATCGACCTAGATGTTTTTCGTGGTTTTATTTTCGTGTGAGTGCAGAAAAAGAGGGACATGAGGACTTTAACGCTGACGCATATGTTGTTGGGTTCGGTTGCGTGCTATTGAAGCCCCGGCTTGGGGGAGTATAATGATAATTTGAACGGTGGATTTGTTAAACAGTTGGTTATTTATGGGTTTGATAAAAAATATCGCACATTCGCACGACTCCTTTTGTTGGTTCGGTTGTTTTTTATGTGTAACACTGCTTTGCAAAATGTTCTGTGTGCAGGAAAGAATGTTGCATGACAATTATTATAGAATGCAGGGTTGGCGACGTACATAACAGTTTTTTATTTATTCGTAATATGTAGAATAAGGTGGTTATTATATGTTTCTAAAAGAATACGTTCAGCTGTCGTTTTCTATAGACTTTCTTCTTGTCGCAAAATAGCTATTTAAAAAAATTATATATCTAACTTAATAAAACATTAATAACATACATACGTTGATGACAGCGCTGATAAGAACAGCGGGAAAAACTTATAAAGAAAGGTAAGGGAGCTGGATAGTCTGTTAAAAAGTTCTGGACACAGCAAGTGCGTTATAGCAAATGATTTTCATAAAAATATTTTTAATAGCAAATATGTATTTTTTAATGAAAGCAGGCATCAGATTTGGTTACCAATATAACCTATACAGTAGAAACAATGTACTATATTCGATCAAAATAACTTTATTAAGTTAAATAACTACAACAATTTTCATGGGAAAATGGGAAAAGTTGCAAAACAATTTAAATAACTTGAGAACGATATCAATTTTTTTTTCCTTACAAGCATACATTACAATTCTTTGAGAAATGCAAAAATGCAATAAAATAAGGAAGGTTCGATTAAAAAAAATT
The DNA here is from genome assembly GCA_964006375.1 of Tillus elongatus. Lineage (NCBI taxonomy): Eukaryota > Metazoa > Arthropoda > Insecta > Coleoptera > Cleridae > Tillus > Tillus elongatus. The sequence continues at coordinate 7,677,461 of OZ023266.1, read as the reverse complement.
AAAACTTGCATTACCAACGACTTATGGACTACCTTGTGATTGTCAATATAATTTTGTAAGATGTAGCTCAAGACATCCTATAATTAACGGATATATAATGGATATATTGAGCTTTACCGCGGAAATGTGTCACCCTGTATATATGTAAAGATAAGTGCTGAAACTAGCACCGGGTATCAATCCTAGGGGACCTAGTTCGCTCTTATTTAAAAAAATCTTTCCAAAATTCAAAAGCCGCAATCTCCTCATCAATGCATCCTTTTAAAGAAAATTCGTTAAGAATTATAGGCTATTAAACCAGAAACTAACTGAAACTACTGCCAAAGCATCAGGGAAGGGGCCTATTTGAAATGAATTTTCGGGAAATATTTTACTAGATTAAAAGTCAATGACGGTAGAAGCTGAAACCTAATGTTTTGTAAAACAAACTTCTTGAGACATTTTCTCCACATAACCCGTAGTGGTTTCAAGTTCTTTGCCTAAAAGTTGCTAATTTTGACGTTTCCAATCGCGACTTTAACGTTTTAATATATATATATATATATATATATATATATATATATATATATATATATATATATATATATATATATATATATATATATATATAGCCGTCAGTTGCAAATTAAAAGCTCTTTATTAAATTGCCGAGCTTTTTTTTTTACTTCCATATCGTCAATACGTGTGGAAGTATAGCATCGGCGACAAAAATTTCAAAACATTTTTTTCGCTTGAAAGTCGTAAAAAATGTCAAAACATATAAAAAACATGATTTGGGAACGAATTTTTTTTTGCGTCTGTCGGTCTGTATGTCTGTCTTTTTGTAGTCACGATAACTTTAGAACTGATTGAGATATCGTGTTCAAATTTGGTTTACAATTAGGACCCGACAAACGAACGGTTCACATTGTTTTAGGGTAAAATTGCCCTAGGACAGTAGGGGACTATTTGGTGAAAATTGACATTGTTTCGTTAACACTGGAGTGATATAACGATTTAGGGTTTGTTTATTGGAAAACTTTCAATTTGATCAAACATCTGGTATTCTGAGCTGAAATTAAATAAGGGGTTGAATGTATGTGGAGTGGGATATCGGTGACTGAAATTTCGATTTTTTTTGGTGTTAAACCCGCGTAAAATTCTCAAAACATATAGAGAACTTGATTCTGGAACGAAAATTCTTTTGTCTGTCGGTCGGCCTGTACGTCTGCCTGTTACTAGGCGCAATAACTATCGAACGAATTGAGATATCCTCTTCAACTTTGGTATCCAGTTAGCACCCGACGAAGGAACGCTTCGAGTTTTTTTGGGTAAGATCCCTTCATCAGGTAGGGGATAACTGAGGGGTGATTTAGTGAAAATTGACATTTCTTCAATAAAACCAGAGTAATTTAATGTTTCAGAACACCAACAGCATGGAGGTGTTGCTGGATCTGCCCCCTACGCTTAGGTATCATGGGGGAGGCCAAGCTAAAACTATACAGACTAGCCTGTAATGGTAGACTGAAGATCAACCCAGGCTGCAGGGGCCACTGCAAAATTCAGGAGATCGTGAAGGAGCCTATGCTTGAATTTAGGTCAGACTTCGCGAGCCCGCGAATCTGCAGGGAAAACAATTTTACAGTGGAAATCCCAAACGCGAGGCATGGCGGCAAGAGACGCCGGGCTTACCACGGGCCGCGCTCGTCTGGTCCACGGACGGATCCGGCGGGGAGCGTGGGACGGGGGCACGTGTTTATTCGGAAGGACCGAGGGTAAGTCATAGTATTTCCCTCGCAGTCCATGGAACAGTCTGCACTGTGTGCGGGAGAACAAGAGGAGGGGCTACACCAACAAGCAGATCCTTATAGCCAGAGACAGCCAGGCACCCCTTGATGCCCTAAGTAGCCCACGGGTAAATTCCAGGCTGGTAAGTGAATGCCGAGACGATACGAGCGATCTAGCTGGGCAGAAAGAGCTCACCCTCATCTGGGTGCCGGGTCACTCGGGGGTCAAAGGCAATGAAGAAACTGACAGTCTCGCGAAGAGAGGGTCAGCAGAACCATTTATGGGACCAGAACCGGCTCTGGGTGTGACAAAGAGCACTGCCAGGGGAGTAATCAAGTTCTGGGTCAGAAAGCAACACAAGGTGTACTGGGCAGACTGTCCAAGGCTCAGACATGGGAAGTCAATAATTGACGAACCCAATTCAAAGAGAGCTGTGAAGCTGCTAAATCTAAGCAGAGGACAGCTCAGAAACATAACAGGTCTCTTGATGGGACACATGGCCGTCAAGAAACACCTACATAAAATGGGGCGGTTCGAGGGGGACCTCGCATGAAGACTCTGCGACGAAGGGGAGGAATCAGCCCAGCACATCTTGTGCGAGTGTAAGGCTCTGGACCGCAAAAGACAACTGATCTACGGTTAGTCTAGACCGGAGACAGAGCAGTATAAAACTTCACCCTACCAATCGCTGTGCAGACTAGTTCAAGGTACAGGGATTTTGGAATGGGTGGAGTAGACAAGACAAAGGGCATGCACAAAAAATCAAAGGTTGCAGTGCTATCGGGGCGGCAGGGCCGCGGACGAGCTGTGAGGGAAGAAAAAAATGCAATGGTTCATAAGTTTATGGGTACCGGAATACGAATATTCTCTTTGTGGTCAAGTCATGGACCCTAAATTCATTTCATGAGAATGTCTTTCTGGGGAGAGTAGATTATCACAGATATGTGGAAGCTATGATTCAATTTGCAGCACTATTTGTAAGTTACATGGGATTAAATACTTACATATAAAGCGAGTTTTACTTGTACTTGAAAAAATTCAACAAACATGAACAAAACTTTGTGAAAATTTGATTGAAGTATATAAAAGTCAAATTGACAAATGGTTTCGAAAATTATTATCTTTCTTTAACTGTATTAAATTTTCGTTAAAAGTTATTTCAAAGTCTTCTTAACACATTCTCTTATTATTGAAGGTTTAGAAGACTTGATTCTTGGGTTGGACTGCTTCTAGAATTTACTAAAAATTGACGTTTTGGCTCCTGTTTTGGAGCTATTTTCAAGAGGTTAAGGAAATATGAAAGGAAATGGACTCTTAGTTCTCAATCTGCCTACTCCTTAGAGCGGTGGATAAGGGTAGGTGGGCTTGTTGTAGCTCGGGGCCTCAATATGCCTTCTCCCTAAATCTCACTGGAGATCGTCTCTACAATCTCTGTGTTTTCAACCCTAGATCTACGAGGTATCTCTCTTAGGATTGAAGTACCAGCTGTGGCTGCATGGAAGTTGTACAAATTACGGCGACGTCTGTCAGAACTGTGATAAGTTTGAAGAAAAAAAAAACTCAAGAATAATTAATAATTTTTCTATGGCCATAATTCCTGAAGGACATAGGAGAGATGACCATAGCGCCCACTGTTTAAAATATTTTGTCACCTTACTAAATTCAGTTTTATATTTTCACTTGAGAATTTAAGACATTTAAAACATTTCATCAAAGTATGTTTTCAATTGTTAATAGTTAATTTGTAACGAGGCCTTGATTCATAGGGTGAATTATTTAGTCGAACAGGTCAACGGATTTACGGGAACGGTCTCGAGCGCCAGATTTTGAAAGGGTTTACTCCCTACGAGGGTGTCTTTGACCTCGTCACAAGGCTCTGGTCACGGTTGTGTTCAGAGTGCCTGGATAGCTCTGTGGAGAGGGTCCGGTAGCCTTTGCTGTAACAGGCCGTGTAGATACCTCCGAGGTCGCGGGCTTTAATCGCTCCCCCGGTATTTTCCTGACCTTCCGAAAGTCTGTATAAGTGTAGCAGATTTATTTGCGGGTATAATATAGACCAGGTATGCTCTCCACACTATTTATTACCTAACGATACGTTATAATTCGCTGATATTTTTACAATCTGAATGGTACTTATTACGTTAATGTATCCTAAAATAAATTATATCACTGATGACGAGCCAACACAATTAATTATTTCCCACGAAGAAGAAATGCAGAAGACACGCGGGCGGAAACTCCGAGTACTGTGGTTTACGACCCGTGGATGCAGTTCGGTTAAGTGGGTCGATTGAAGAAACGCTCCTAAAATAACTGAATGGCGTCTATCCGTCGAAGTCGGTATCGCGAGATCAAGCTCCTTGACGTCGGGGCGTCGATAAGGAACGGGAAGGATTATAGGGGAACACCCTGTGGAAGGATATTGCCGCGTACCAGCTCGACCTAAGCCTGCTTGTGTACTTACAGAGTCCAGACCAGAGTCAAATCAGAACTGTCGTACGTAATGCACTCGAAAAGTCTGTGTTAACTACAGCATCACCTTAGGAGTGTTTACGAAACGCCAACAGTAACGGAAGGAGATTACGCTCGATCCCCCGATCTCGACGTCGCCGGAGAGACACGCGGAACTGAGAAAATATTCGAAAATTCGCTATATATAAATACAATAAGAAAACTTAAAAGGCTCTTACCCAGACTATATTCGGAAGAATTGCTAGAGTACAAATTGTTCTATACAACAACGGGACGGACGGTACTGTATCCTAATACTTTGTTATAATTTGAACAATCGGACTTTTAATTCACTGATGCGGAACTCAAGCTCTAAACATAACCACGCTACGACGAACGGTGAACTCTTTCTGCCTCGCGTCGTTATTTTTCTCTCCAGTCACCGGCTGAAAAATCCTAATCGGTGGTAGATACCTTATCCTTATCTTCTGCAAATAAGTTTTTACTCTGCCGCAAAAATTCGAAATGCGTACTTGTTGGAAATATTAATGATAAAATAATTATTTTAACTGCGTAGAATTTTTACCCGTGTGATTTATATTATGTTTATTTTCGAACAGTCGCTTTTAATATCTACAGCTGTTCAAAAAATGTCTACTTCGTTACACATCAATTGTTGTTGCCCTTGGTCAAACCGTTCAATACTAAATACATATGTAGAGGCTAATTTTCTGGCTTCACAAGCTTTGTTTTCTTCTCTGTGGCCGCTGTTTTACGGAGAAGAAAACAAACACTTTTGAAGTCAAAGAAGTAAATTAGATCCTGCATGCGTTTTTAATGATTAATATAACTATGGTGATCTATTTTGCATTTTCCCCGTATGAATAAAGAATAATAATTATGTATTTTACCGGTTGCTGTATAGCATATTTGATAAATACGTTCCCTATAAAAGAATACCAGATACTAGGTTTCCGGTATGGTTCAGAGCCAAACTCATTAAGTTGTTAAAAAGTAAGGATTACTACTGGTCTAAGTATAAAAAGACCCGTTCGGTTTATCTCCTCGAATGTTTCAAAAATATACGTAAAGAAGTCAAAAGGGAAACAGAGACAGCGCGTAAGAACTATACTTCTAAAATACAGACAACTCGTAGCGAGTCCTTCTTCATTTTGATCGTATATAAACAATAGGAGGAAATCTTCAAGGATTCCTAGTCTTATTTTCTTAAATGGGATACCACTGGATACACCACAGACAATAGTAGACGGTTTTGCCACACATTTTGGCTCTTCCAGACTCTGGTCGTGGGCCAATGACCGAATCCTACTCGTCTTCACATGTAAATTTCACATCAGAAACTGAAGATACGTTTTTAAAGCACTAAAGAGTGTTAAGCCTAAACTTATAATTGGCCCTGACGGAGTCCCTTTGTTTATAGCAAGGGATTGTGCGGCCGTGCTGAGTCACCCCTTATGCTTAATTTTTAACAAAATCTTGAAGACCCACACCTATCCTGATGTGTGGAAGATAGCCAGAGTGGTTCCGATATTTAAGTCTGATTGTCGTTCCAAGATTGAGAATTATAGGCCCATATCAATTCTTTCAATATTTTCAAAAGTATTGGAGTCTATGCTTTATGGACACATATACAATAACTTAAAGAATAGGATATCAACCAAGCAGCATGGTTTTGTTGCTGGGCGCTCAACCGTGACAAACTTGTTGTTGTTCACTCAGTACATAGCCGAGTCAATTGAGGCAGGTAAACAGTCGGATGTTATATATATACGGATATATCCAAAGCATTTGACAGAATTGATCATTCTGTTCTACTGTCCAAGTTGTCAGCCATCGGTTTCGCTGAGGATCTGGTTCAATTTTCTGCTCATATGTGACCAATCGTATACATTATGTAGAATATATGGCAATTAAATCCAAACACTATACTCCTGTGTCAGGCGTACCACAGGGTTCGAACCTGGGTGCTCTACTATTTATTATTTTCATTAACGATCTCTGTGATCGTATATTTTCTGAGTGTTTACTGTATGCTGACGACTTAAAAAAAATCGTGGGATAGACTGCTCTACAGACTTGGTGTCATAAAAATATGCTAGAACTCAATATAAGTAAATGTACTGTAGTGACCTATTCTAGGAGGGTTATCAATATCAATTTTAATTATACTTTACAGGGGAGCGTTTTGCATAGGAGTGATATCAGGAGAGATTTGGGTGTTGTTTTTGACCGAAAACTTTGCTTTGACCTTCATATTCAGGCATCAGTATCAGAGGCTATGAGGTCTCTGGGTTTTGTCATCAGAGTCTGTAGGGAATTCAGTGGAACCGAGTGCATAAAAGTGTTGTATAACACATTGGTGAGAGCTAGGCTTAAATACGCTAGTCAAGTTTGGTCCTCTTTATACTAATGCTATAAAGATGCCATCGAAAGGGTCAGAAAATATACCCCAAGCATGTATCTTACAGGTTGGATGGTGTCTATCCATCGCGGGGCACACCGTATCAGCAGTTTCTTGACAGATTTAACGTGACTTCTCTGGAGGTCAGAAGGGTTTGCTCTGTGGTTGGTTGTTTACAGAAATTGTTGTGGGATAGGGTTGATTCGCCGCTATCTGCTATCACAGGTCAATTTTAGGGTGCTGACTGTGTGGACGCGGAACAGTAACTTTTTTAGTTTTCCCACGGCCAGAACGGACATGATGCTTAAATCGCCGATGTATCAGATGTGCAAGTTTGCTAATCAATTTTGCATTGTCAGTGGTGCTGACATTATATGTGATAGCGCATATGAGGTGTCGGCACATATAATGTGCAATATCCATCTGTTTTTCTCCATGTAGTTTAGTGTATTGATTCTCTTTCTATTTTATTCTGTAACTATTAGTTAAGTACCCTATTTTATGGATTTTTTTCTGTTGGGTTGTAATTGATTTAATAAATAAATGTATAAATAAATAATGATAGATTTAAATGCGTTGAAAGTTGAAAAAAATTAACTTAGGATTTTTTGGTAGCACCAGATGGTGCCACTAAGTAGTGGATAAAAATAGCCCGTAAATTACAGTTTAACGGAAACAATACCTAATTATCTGGGCATAATTTACCATAAAAGTGGATATAAGTGGTAAATTTAGAAGCAGGTCGTTGCAAATACGGCAGTTTGAATGTGTGGGTAAATCAAGCACAATTACCACGGCCCAGGAAGTCATTACACTCTCAACACAAGATCAAAGGGATCTATAAAATGTGAAATTGAAACTGGAGACATTAACAGCTATAAAAAATGGCAAATTATCTAAATATAACACAACAAGTAAACTGATAAGTCAATTTCCCATACAAAAACCATTAAAATTAGTAACACCTTTGAAATTCTACCGTCGCCTGATTAATCATACAATTAGAAATCACGGAAACAATCAAAAAAGTTGTTAGAATGCAATTTACTTTAGGACCAGCTAATTAACAGCTCTTTGCACCAGCGTAGATATTTTGGTGCATTGGTTGCCCAATATATAGCAATAACTACCTTATCTCAAATCATAAAGCTGATTAGGTCAAGCGAATTTTCGTTGAACGAAAATGAGGAGATCGCTCCTTTTGAATTTTAAAAAGTCTGGACGCAGCAAGTGCGTTATGGTAGTGAATTTTCATAAAAATGTTTTTAATAGCAAATATGTATGTTTTTTGAGAAAGCAGACATCAAATTTGGTTACCAGTATAACCTATATAGTAAAAACTATGTGCCATGTTTCATCAAAATAACTATATTGTAGAAAACGTACAAAAATTTCCAAAAGTAAACTTAAAGTATTCCCGAAAAAATCATTCACTATCATGCGGTGATAAGATTGGATTGGGTTGGGTTAATTTGTAAACGGGTTTGGTATGGGTTGGTTACTAGTATGTTTGTGATATTATATTATATTATATTATATTATATTATATTATATTATATTATATTATATTATATTATATTATATTATATTATATTATATTATATTATATTATATTATATTATATTATATTATTTTATTTATTTTTTGTTCAAAAGGTTTGTACATAAGTTTTTTCCAATATATTTTTAACTCTAGAAGACCAGTGGCAGCATGTGAGTGATCACTGCTAGCACACTGAACCGCATGCTATTCCAGATATACAGGGTGATTCATAAGTGGTGACCAAAAATGAAACCCCATGTTCTTTGAACAATTTTAGAGAGGGTATGTCCTATATTTTTTCCTATAATGCTTCATTAAAAAGATACAAGGTGTTGAAGTTGAATTTCAAAAAATAAAATTTCCCAAATTTTTAAAAAGTAGCACATATAATTTGCTGAAACTTCGCATGTGTAGGCTGTTATGGAAGGCGCATATTCTACCATAACAATTGAATCGGCTAATCCAGCAGTGGCGCGCGTACCCACATGTCATTGGTTATCCATCAAGAAAAAACCGGGTACGCCAATGATGGTTTTTTTTAATTTTTTATTTTTTGAATCTTACTTTCATTCGTGAACAAAATGACTCTCTTGATAATTTTCTGTACGACGCTTATTTTACGAGTAAGCAATGAATCAGGTAAGTGTTTTAGAGTACAGTTCATGATTTTTCACCAGTCGTTGTTTGGTAGAAAATCGCAATGATACACTTTAATTAGGCTTATAGTAATTTATTCATTACAATAAATGTTCAAAAATGCCTCCATTGGCCTGAATACACGCACGGCATTTTTTTAATATGGAAAATTGAATGTCTTGAGGATTCATTGTTGCTTGAATATGACGAAAAGCATTATTTATCAGTTGTTGTAGCTGCTCTGGTGTATTTATTTGTTCACTGTAGACCAGTCGCTTAAAATAACCCCAAAGATAGAAGTCAAGTGGGTTTAAGTCCGGTGATCTTGCAGGCCAATGTATTGGTCCAGTTCTGCCAATCCATCTTTCATTATAATGTTCATGTAGCCATGTAAGAACGTTTCGACTATGATGCGCTGGTGCACCGTCATGCTGGTACCACATTATACCTCTTGTTGCTAGTGGAATGTCATCTAGAATGTTTTCTACACGGTTTTCTAGGAGCGCTAAGTACGAAGATCCATTTAAACGTTGTGGCAGGACTTCCATGAACAGTAAGCCGTTAAAAATACCACACCATAAATTAATGGAAAATCTATGTTGAAATGTGCGAGTCCTTGTTGCATGTGGCTTTCCCAATGACCAGACATGCTCATTATGAAAATTATAAATACCATGTCTTGTAAATGTTGATTCGTCAGACCAGAAGATTAGATTAGGGAATAAGATATTTTGATTGTTCAGTTCCAACATCCATTCACAAAGGACTCGTCGATGCACATTATCTCCAAGGCAATGAACATTCTGTCGATGATATGGATGTAAGGCTTCTCGATGTAAAGTTCTCCAAACAAAGCTTTGAGAATATTGTAACTGCGTGGCAATCCTCCGAGTACTTGTAGAAGGTTGATCCATCACTGCATCCACCACTCTCTCTTCGTCATCAAGTTGATGTTGTCTTCTACCATTAGCTCTAGCGTCAGGACGTTGTCCAGTACCGCACTGCCAAAGTCTTGAAAACGATCGAGAAAAAACCCTTGGTGTAGGTTGACGGCGAGTGGGAAACCTACGTTGATATTCCCGACAAGCAGCTAGAGCATTTCCATCAGCATATCCGTAGATAAAAATTATATCTGCATACTCTTCTGAGGTGTACTCCATTATAAGAAGTAAAAAAGTAGAAAATTTTACAATTTTATAAAGTTTACCACTTACACCTATTCAAAATAATAACTTATTAACCTAAACGTCAAGTGACACTTAATGACAACTTTGGCAAACCAGACTACTACTTACTAAAATACAACAAAGATAATCGTCGTACAAAAAATTATCAAGACATTAAATTTTCCATATCAAAAAGATGTCGTGCGTGTATTCAGGCCAATGGAGGCATAAAAGTGTATCATTGCGATTTTCTACCAAACAACGACTGGTTAAAAATCATGAACTGTGCTCTAAAGCACTTACCTGATTCATTGCTTACTCGACAAATGAGCGTCGTACAGAAAATTATCAAGAGAGTCATTTTGTTCACGAATGAAAGTAGGATTCAAAAAATAAAAAATAAGAAAAAACATCATTGGCGTACCCGTTTTTTCTTGAGGGATAACCAATGACATGTGGGTACGCGCGCCACTGCAATATTAGCCGATTCAATTGTTATGGTAGAATACGCGCCTTCCATAACAGCCTACACATGCGAAGTGTCAGCAAAATATATGTACTACTTTTTAAAAAATTGGGAAATTTTATTATCACCACTTATGAATCACCCTGTATAAGTGGAAGAGTACTGTGTTAGAATATATGGTACATTTGTATCTATTTATATAACCTATATATCGTAAATGGAATAAACGTTATTATTATTATTGTTTATGTTTAGACAATTGAACGGAATTTTTGATTCGAATGTGACGAGAAATCTGTACTATGTCCTAATTCAATGCATAAGGAACTGCGGCGGGTCCACTCATTAAATAGCTTTGTTATTTTTTAATATTTAAGTTTAAAAATGTAATGATTTCTTAAGTTTAATTAAAGACAGATTATGCATCAATTTTATTTAAGTTGATCAACTCTTACCTACTGGGCGTTCGAATTTCTTTGAAGTCAGTACAGTTCCTCCAAAGTTTGGTACCTACGCATATATTTTAACTCTCTTTTCTTGTCTTACGCAGTATACTACTCAGAAGATGGCGATTTTCGAACAAAATATTACGTGACAGTTTAGAAAGAGTTGTTTCATTAGTTGAAAAAATAAATGTAAGACAAATGCAAACTCACCACCTTCCCCCATTTTCAGAAGTGGGATAATGGATTTCCAACGTAACACATACGAAAACGTACCTAATAAAATAAAATTTATTGAAAGATTAAAAGGGGATCTGGACCGTTAGTTGTTTTATTTCCGTTGGCAGTTTTGTACTCGCAGTGTGCACTGAAAATGTTTGTATTAATAATTGAAAACGTGTGCTCAGAACTTTTCTGCGCTTATTTTAATGAAACGTAAACATTATATTTCATGTGCGTGTATTGCTGGATGGAATATGGAAGGATTATATGCTCCTGGTTCAGTTTTAAATCGTCCCATGTGCAATCAATTAAAAGACCGGTGATTTGAATTTTTATTTGCTCACGCCTATCCCTGTCATAAAACCCTGTTAAAATATATTGCAGATTTGAATATTTACATTCGACAGTGGGCGGGTTGGGCTCACTGGGGGACTCACTCTACAAACATGGACAGCGATAATCAACGACGTCATTTTTCATATTTATGTGCTGAGAATTAGCCTCTCTATACAATGTCTGTGTGCTTCATAGAGCTTGCAGAAAAAATCTGTGCTATTTATCCAAGTGTTCAACAAATATTTCATCGCAGATACTAATGGACACGAAAACGTATGTTAGTCAACTAGTTAATCATAAACGTTAGTTGAGGATGGGTCCTTGTCAAAATAACACACAATCTTGTAAAGGGCAAAGAACTAGTAAAGAGATAGTAGGTACGGTCAAAAGAAGCTTACCTAAGACAAAGAAAATTGTAGATCAGAAATATGAAAATTAACACAAGCACTAATAAGTGGAGAAAGGTTCATGGCGAAGAAGCATACAGTAGGGAACAGCTTGACAAACAATCCGTGATGATATCATTCTTAGGACAGCTTTGTACAACCTAAAATTCCTGACACTCATACAGGTCTCGTGAAAATAGGTAAATACTGCCTAAATTCTTGAAAAAACTTTGATATATGCAGAGCTGTCCGCAGATGGACATAAAGAAGACGCTGCTTTGGATGAGACAATTTGAGAAACTGTGTCATGTCGCAGTGGCTGCTGCTTTGAGCTTTGATCATGAGCAATTAAAAACCTCATGCAGGCTCCTCCAAATCGCCATTCAAAGATGAAATATTTTATAGTCAAATATTTGCGTTTTTTCAAATGGTACACCCTGTATTTTTCATTGTCTTTTTCATCTGCATAGTGCCGAAGAAATTCGAAGAAGGAATTAATGCGTTACGGTTGGTGATCTTTTATGAGAATTGGCAGGACCCATCTTGCGCACACCTGATAGGTGGCGGGTCAATAAGTCCGTGACTTTTTGAATGAAACACAGGTTTTTTGACAAAAAAATCATTTTATTTCTCAACATAGTCTCCTTTGAGCTCTATACACTTCGTCCAATGTTTCTCCCATTTTTTTATCCTTGCCAAAAAATAAGATTTGTTGGGGTCCTCAAAATAGGTATTTGTTTGTGAGATGATTTCATCATTGGAGTCAATTATCTTTCCGCCGAGCCATTTCTTGGAGGTTGGGAACAAAAAACGGTCGCCATTACTTTATTGGCTGACAAACCCACCTTGGCCTTCTTCCTCGCCGATTCGCACGGAGAAACCCACTGTTTTGACTGCAGCTTGGGCTCTGGTGTGTTGTAGTGAATCCATGTTTCGTCCACGGTTACGAACGGGCGCAAAAACTTGTCCCTATTGTGGTTGTACAACGCCAAACACCCCTTCGAAGTTGTCACACGATTGCGTTTGTGGTCGACTGTGAGGAAACGCGGCACCCATCTTGCGGATAGCTTTCTCATACCCAAGTGATCAGGCAAAATCGAAACCACTGAGCCATGTGATATGCCTATGGCTTCCACAATCTCCCGCACTTTCAATCTCCGATCGGCCAACACCATATCGTGAATTTTTTCAATTGTTTCGGGTGTAGCGACCTCAACTGGGCGTTCAGAACATTCGACGTCATTTGTGCTTGTACGGCCGCAACAAAATTCAGTAAACCACTTTTTTACCATGAAAATTGATGGTGGAGTGTGCCCATAGTATTTATCAAGCTTAGCCTTGGTTTGAGTGATATTTTTTCCGCAAAAAATAATGTTTGATCAGCACATGAAATTCACTGTTTTCCATTTTCGTTATAACTCAGTGGGTTGTCTGCTTTTAATGGCTATTTAACACAAACTAAATGACCCAGCTTGTTCAAAATTTGACAGGAGTTAAGTGACAGACGCTTATTGACAGGAGCAGTGTTTCCCTTCCTGTGAAGAGGCGGGAAATTCAAAAAGTCACGGACTTTGCCCTTTGCGTTCCAAAACCGAATAATTATACGAACTTCGCACCTGGCAGTTTTGGCAAGTGGGACCTCCATTACAAACGGCTACTGAGTACTTGGCTAGTTTGGGAGTGGGGAAAGCAACAAACACAACGGTGTAGCCAACAGTAGCGTGAACAATTTTCCTGCGACCCCAGTGTTTTTGGAGAGCTTCCTCTTGGGATCCCCCTCGTACTAAAGCCGTTTCGCCACGACATGGTATAAAACCATACCTGAAGAAGCCATATTGTAGCTAAACAGCTGTTGTAGTGATAATACTATATTGTCTATTTTACATTTTTTTCAACACTCAAGTAAGTAGTGGACGTGCTGCCACCTAGTTGCGGAACCAAGTAGTATGTTGTCACGCCAGCTCCAAATAACACAAAGTGTTAAAAAATAGAGACTGTATACAACTAACTAACAATTAAGTAAATTGTTAGCCCTGGCCCATTTCTGCCCTACTTACATTTCTTTGTTTAAATAATTATTTAAAGATTCGAATACGTTATTAATTTGCGGAACAACTTTTAGTGAAGTTATCCGAAAGAAAAGTTTCAACAGAAATTAATTGCTAATTAGGAAAAACTGTATCCTACCTGTGTTTCCGTAAGTGATAAGGATTGTGCCAACTGTTTTCTTTCTGCGCCAACTACATAGTGATTTTTTTCAAAGGCATGTTCTAATTTCAGCAATTGTGACGGACTAAACGCTGTTCGTATTCTCTTTGGTTTTCTAAAAGGTTGGAGTAGGAATCCAGGGATATCTGGACCTGAAATAACAACAACAAAAAACAATATTAATAAAAGGAAAGCTTAAATACTTGAGTTTCACATGCAATAAAAGTGATGGCGCGTCTTTACTTTTTACTTAAACATAACAAAAAAATTTCTTTTGGCCGAGAAGTAGTCGCCTAATATTTGGAACTGTATAATTCTGCGAAAATTAGAATATTTTCTCATTGGTCAAGACAACGTGTCTAAATATGCCATTTAATGGATTTAATGTATAAATTTTGGGTAAAAAAACGAAACTATAAAAAGTTTATCAAAAGGGACAGACAATCTAAAATCATCTGGACTCAATTCTTTTGGTGTATAAGATCCCGAAGAAGTGAGAAGATTATTTAGGCCAAACTTATATTAATAATAATACAATGCTTATCTGGAGAACACAAAATCAGCTATGGATGAATCAGGTAATAGCGTCGTAACACAAGGTTTATAGATTAAATAGGTTGCATCTTAACACTCGACCAATCAGATATGGAAGCGGTAATACGTCATATGTATTCCCAATTTAACTCTAGTGAAATCCAGTTAAAATCACCCAGCATTTGTATGTTCATCTTTTCAAAGTTATGTTCTTTTTGAACTTATAACAAGATTCAACATTTAATAAGTTACAATTAAGATTTTTTCAGATAGTAACAGAAAGTATTAAAGTTTTAGGATATTAATCGATTTCAAATTAATGGATTCAATTATGGTTTATCTTGAAAAGGATTTAAAAATAATAATATTTAGGAATGAGTGAGTATTGGAACCTGTATGAGCACATGAGGTTTTGGGAATGGTCTCAGACCTGATGCCTACAAAGATCAGTAGAGATATGTCTTTTAAGACCGTTTTCCCGGAAAGGGAGGACTGGGAACGAAACCAAACGGCACTATTGAAGGCAGATCTCTGCTGGCACACTGACGGCTCCAAAACCGATCGGTGGACGAGAGCTGGCGCACATGGGAGCAACACGGATGCAAGAATATCATCTAGCCGCGGAAAATATGCAACAATACACCAGGAAGAAGTGTATGACATCGAAATGTGTGCAAGGGAAGTTATACAAAACCATTGCACACACAAATCGATAAAGATCTATTCAGACGGCCAAGCTGCAATAAAAGCAGTTGGTTCCTACCGTAGCAATTAAAAACGGTATGGAGCTGTAAATCTGCCCTTAACGAACTAGACAGCTGCAATGAGATGTCGCTGGTCTAGATAACGGGCCACTCGGAACTTAATGACTCGGTCTACGCGCTTGCCAGAGGTGGTGCCCAGAAGGACTTTATTGGACCAGACCTGTGCTGGGGATATCATCATGCACAGCAAAACGCACATTAAAGACCTGGACAGATATAAGGACAATCCAGCAAAGGCAAAATCTACCAGGATTAGCTCACTATGGGGCCTTCATAAATGGCCTGTCAGAGTCAAGGGCTAAAAAACTTCTAGAGCTAAACAGACAACTGAAAACTCTGGTCGGCCTGTATACAGGAAACCACCGCTTGCGCCACTACATGCACCCAATTGGTCTCGGTCAAGAGACGGAGTGCCGGCTGTGTATGGAGAATGAGAAAACATCAGAGCACGTGCTATGGTCCTGACCGTCTGCGGGCAGGACAAGACACCTGCTCTTTGGCAAGACAAAGCTTGCACCAGAAGATCGGGGTCAACTTTCGCCCACAAAATTGTCGACCTCGGTAGGAGGCTGGATTTGTTGGATGAAATATAAGACAATTACGCGTAAGCCACAATAAACCTTAAGGTCGCAGTGGAGGGACCGTTATGGCCTACTCACAATTTAACCTAGCGTAACCTATGTATAGTAGAGGAAAAATACAATGAGAAGTATATGAAGTATAGAATGACCAGCAAATTGCCTCAATGGATGTAAAAGAATGTTATAGATACCTGAGAATGCAACACACACAAAAAAACTGATAGGTCAGTTTAAGAGCGGGTAAAACAGGCGGTGTGGGCACAACTCAACAGCAAGGATCTGACTACAGCTCATAACGCATATATGCATGTTCGGTACTCAGTTACTCATTTGTAATTGCAGACTAGAGTAAAATGGACATTAGAAGTCTACATCAGAAGTTTCTAAGACCCCCAGCGAAAGCCAAAAAGCACCGCCCCCGTGGTGCCATTGAACGATTAGCGCTACCAAAAGAACAAGGCGGATGGATACTAATAAACAATTGGACCAACCTATATTGAACCTACGTACATATTTCCAACACCACTCACGTCTGAACTATATCGTGACATAAGCATGTGATTCAATGCCATCACAATTAAGGGAAGACATCAAGTTACCATCAGAGTGACCAAAACAAACTGCAATCCTGGATGCAGAAGACACTCCTAACGGAGGCCAAAAAGCACCACCCCCGTAGTGCCATTGAACGATTAGCGCTACCAAAAGAACAAGGTGGATGGATACTAATAAACAATTGGACCAACATATATTAAACCTGCGTACCTACATATTTCCAACACCACTCACCTTTGAACTATATCTTGACATAAGCTTGTGATTCAACACCATCACAATTAAGAGAGAGCATAAAGTCACCATCAGACTAATCAAAAGAAAAGACACTCCTAACAAAAGCCAAAAAGCTCCACCCCCGTAGTGCCATTGAACGATTGGCGCTACCAAAAGAACAAGGTGGATGGATACTGGTAAACGATTGGACCAACATATATTGAGCCTGCGTACACATTTCCAACACCACTCGCGTCTAAATCATGACATAAGCATGTGACTCAACACCATCGCAATTTAAGAGAGGGCATCAAGTCACCCGCAAACTGATCAGAACAATCTGCAATCCTGGATGCAGAAGCCTTTCTATGAGCGACATCTAAGTGAGATCTCCCAAGCACATGTCGACAATTTGACATCGAACTAATGGTTGATGTCGAGACAGATGTTTCTATAAATGGATGAGTTTTTGATGACCACATAAGATCAGGTCATTCCAATAAGAAAGTAATTTTATACTTGGATATTATTCGGTCCGAAATGACATCTTTCTGTGTCAAAGGTCAGATATTGTCTAGCACGTTACTGCAGCACACCAACGGCTTGCTACATCTGGTACTAATGAAAACACAAATCAATCGCCTAAATACTTTATCAGGAACTCTCAGATCAAATGAGATTTTTAAATGTTAGTAGAGTACTATATTATAAATACAACTCTAGGACCTGTGCTTCGGATACAAATTTTATTGAGATCAGACCATGCTTGCGTACCAGCATGTTGCTGAAAACATGTAAGATATAATAATAGTGGATAAGTCCAACAAAGAAGTGACGCTGATTAATGTGACCCTTCCAAATAACAATAATTTGGAGAGTACAAGGAGAAGATCCGCAAGTACAGAAACGCCAACATTCATCTGAAGAGACAGTGGATTAGAAGTAATGCCCAGGTGATCTCAATAGACATCTCGTCAACTGGTGTGGTGTCTAAGAACCGTCTAGAGAACACTGAGAAGATTGACCATGCAAACACCTTTACAGTGATATGCAAAAAGCGGTTACCTTTGCTGCTACCTATATTCTGCGTATTTTTTCTGGTAAATAAGTAGGTGTCTCGATGTCGCGGTCGCTCAGAGCCTGGCAACTAGGAATGGGCCACATCTGAGCCCAATCATTTTGGTATCTGAGACACCCGAGATGATGTTATGCTTTGAGGAAGAGTGAAAGCCCTTCAGGCTTAGCCGATATTAACTATAATATTAAATAATGCCAAAAAATGAGTCAGTGTTCTGAGATAGGTACTATTTTTTAACTCCATTTATGACGAATTTCGTGCGTATGTTTGCGTTATATTATATTTTTAAGTTAAACAAAGTAAAACGCTGCTAATTGCCGTTTAATTTATACAAACGCTGTCGCGTGCAGATTAGGTAAAACAAGACTTAAAGAAATGTCTACTAATTTGCCTAAATATGCAAGAATAAAGTCTTTGTTATTTCACGACATACTACTGAAATTCATAGACACCATTTCAGATTATCGCAACCAAAGATCTAATGGGTATTTTATAACTAAAAATAAAACGTTTCGTGCCTCAGCATGCAAAATATATACCTAAATGTGTAGCATTCAGTCTAATCAACGTCAAATAACCGACGTTTATTTCCTTTCGAATTCACTTGTTAGCTCGTATTTTAGCTTTATCCGAGAAACAGCTACCCACAAAAGGTGTCAAATTAACCTATAAAGGGGATGAAATGAAGCAATTTTTGTAGAAAATCAGAATTAGACCTGATTACTTTGTTAGAGGTAACTTTTCACACAATAATAGCTCGCATTTTGATTTATTGCTAAAATGTAGACGCCCCTTGTGTTTCAGAATGATTTAAACCTACAAAATTAAGACACAAGAAACGTGAAACCTCAGATGTAATAAAGTCGTCATCTACAAACTTTGTATATATGTACAAAACGCGAATAAATTCCCGCATTAAATTAACATAATAAAAAAGATATAAACGGCCTAAACCAGCTTAATGCATCATCAGTTCAACATAAAAACCAAACGTTCTACCAAAAAAGGCACCGCATAGGATGTCATCAGTTGACACACATCAAACTTTGACTGTGTTCATCTTTTTTTTAAGCAAAAAGCTCGTTATTACAGACGTACCTCCATAGGAGTTGGAAAACGGACCCCAAACTAACAAAGTAACAAGGTTATGATTGACTTCTGAATTGTTTAATTCAATAACGGACTTAACAATGGTCGTAATCTAGTTTCACGCCCCTGTTAAAAAGCAGAGGGGCCACCGTTTGTTAGTGACGCTCATCAGACCGTGAATTTGACGTATAAAAAGAGGATCAAGCGTCATGAGCTTTTTATTAAAGCTTTTCAGTAATGGAGCCCCTTTTTAAAAGGATAGCGCACCATATTCAGACAGTCTGTTACATAAGAGCATTTGTGATAATCAAGGGCATTCAAATTGGCTTTTATTCCTGGCCATATGAGCGTATTACATAATAGGATTTATCAAAAATTAAGTAGATAAGGCGAAATATAACACCGGACTCGACGTATTGAAAAGCGCACAAAAATACAGAGTGCGGTGCACCAAACCACCGACAACTTTTAAATGTAACAATAGCAATTATTTAAATTTTAACTCTATAACGTGTGGAAGTCGCTGTATTAGTGAATTTTCTTTAAAAAAATTCACTAATGAGGGGATATCGACATTGGAATTTTGCAAATGAGCGCGAACTAGGCCCCTTAGAACCTATATCCAAGGTCAGTTTCAATTTTTATATGTTTATATATATATATATATATATATATATATATATATATATATATATATATATATATATATATATATATATATATATGAGATATACTTGGTTCTCGGGTTAAACCGGGTCCAGAATTTATTAAATCTCGACGTTTCGGCTCCTGTATTGGAGCCATTTTCAAGAGGTAAAGGAAATATGTAAGGATACTCTAAGGCCTCAGTCTGCCTACTCCTTATAGCGGTGGACAAATGTGGGTTGAGTTGTTGTAGCTTGATTACAGGGCCTCAATCTCCCTGCTACACAAATCTCGCTGGAGATCGTCTCCAAGGTCTCAGTGTGTTTAACCCTAGGCCTCAGAGAGATCTGAGAACCAAGTATATCTCACATTAAAGACCGCGGAAATCTTTCCAAACATATATTTATGTATATATATATATATATATATATATATATATATATATATATATATATATATATATATATATATATATATATATATATATATATATATATATTTGTGTGTGTGTATGTATCACACCGATAACTCAAAAAATAATGGGCCGATGTTGATCACATTCGGTACATACCTTCTTTTTGCAAGCAGCTTGGATAAGTTCGTTAGTCAGGAAAATCTGCCCAGGTTTTCCCGGAAAATTTTGTGTTTTATTTCTTAAAAAATTATATCCCTGGACATAACAAAGTAAAGGCAACCAAGTTTGGTATGCTGGTTTCTGTCATAAAGAGTATCTTATGTATCAATATTCAGATCTCTATGTTAAAAGACAAAAAGTTAGAGGTAAATTAACTTTTAATTAATTATATCTGATTCAAGGAAGTTAAAACGTCAAAACTGATAATTATGGTAGGAGTACGTATGTGAGTAAAAATTACGACAAGAAATGACTACCAAGCTTCTAGATATGTGTCTAAGTTGTTATTTTCCTTTATTTCGTTAAAATATGAGCAAAAAAATCCATTGCAAATCAAAATTGTTTTGTGTAAACAGTAAAGACGTTAGACGATTAACATATGTTACGAGATATACCTGCTAGTACATATATCTCGAGCGTAGCCAAGTTGGCTAAGCAATGTACATCGGATAATCGACTCCTACATGACGAGTTCTAATCCTAGTTAGTGCCTTACTTTTTATCATTTTTTTTTAAATCTCATTTCACTTTACCATTATCTAATCAGATTTTTGTTATTCCGATGAACTTTTTAGCGAGTTTTTGTATAAACAATAATCTGATAAAGAGGAGATGAAAGTTTTAAGACAATTCAATTTTAATAGCATATCTGGTTGTTTGTTCTTGCCCTAACTTAGTGAAACCGTTCCATATTTAATACAGTCGTAGACTTTTCTCGTGGCTTCACAAGTGATTGTTTTAGTGAATTTTCTTTTTAAAAAAATCACTAATGAGGAGATCCCGACTTTTAAATTTAGAAAAAATTTCTTAAAATAAGCGCGAACTAGGCCCCCTAGAACCCATATCCAGGGCCAGTTTGAATTATATATATATATATATATATATATATATATATATATATATATATATATATATATATATATATATATATATATATATAGTTAGAGACATTTAAAGAGAAAAAAATTGGGGTTTTCCTCAAAACGTAAAAAGTCGAGATTTAAAACGTAAAAATTGGAAACTTTTATGCAAAGAACCTGAAAGAAAAAAAACTTGCTAAAAATTCATCGGAATTACACAATTTGATCAGATAACGGTAAAATGAAATACGACTAAAAAAAAATTCAAAAAAAAATGAAGTCACTAACTGAGAATAAAACGCGTGTTATGGGAGTCCATTATTAAATCAACATTGTTGCCTTTTCCACTCGGCCATTTTCGACATGACAGCTGTATCTACCTAGAGGTATATACTCTAGTATATTAGTTTTATAACGTCTAGAATATTTACACCATAAAATTTTTGTTTAAAATTGTTTTTTCTTATATTTTAGCAAAATGGAGGAAAATAACTGCTGATACATAGATATAGGAGCTTGTTAGTCTTTTCGAGCCGTATTTTTAACTCAGCTACTACCTACCACTTTCAACTACCACAATTATCAATTTTGACATTTCAACTTTTTTTTAATCAGAGGCTTGTAATTTCTTTGTCTTTTAACCTAGAGATCTGAATTTCGGTGCGTAGGATACTTTTTATGACGCAAACCAGCGTACCAAATTTGGTTCCCATAGCCTTTTTATTTTCGGAGATAAGAATTTTTTTCGAAATAAAACCCAAAATTTCCCGGAAAAAATTGTCGATTTTCCTGACTAACCAATCCATTTACAAAGCGAAGGTACTCACCAAATTTGATCACAATCGGCCCATTATTTTTTGAGTTATCGATGTGATACCTACAGGTATATTACAGGGTGTTTAAAAAAGACGGGGCAATATTTAAGGGGTTGATTTCCCAGGTCATTTTATGAAAAAAGTTCCCATAAACATAGGTGCTAAAATGCATTGGTTCCAAGATACAAGGTGTTAATTTTTTTTGTAAAATAACAATTTTTTAAAATAATTCAAATATCTCCTCACCGATTGTTTTGAAATTTGGCAGCGTTGTTTGTAGTAATAATGGGCTGATTTGACCCTAATTAGATAAAGATTGATAAGTCCATTGGCATTAGAGGGGATACCTCAACAAAAATTATTGTTCGTGTTTGTGATTTTCTGTATGATAAATGGACCTGCCATAAGAAGGTTTTTATTTTTAATCGTTTAAACGATTCAAGATACGGAGAAATTTCAAGAGACAAAAACTTGTAGTTTTAGTTTCTTTATCACAAAATAATATACAAACATATTGCAGTCAGTGGCGTACATTTTGACGTCACTAAATTTTGTTGAGGTGCCCCCCCCCCCCCCCCGCCCCCCCTTAACGTTAATGGGCTTAACAATCTGTATCTAATTAGAGCCAAATCAGCTCACAAACACCGCTGCAAAATTTCAAAACAATCGGTGAGGAGATATTTGAATTATTTTTTAAAAATCGTTATTTTACAAAAAAAATTAACACCATATATCTTGGAAACAACGCATTTTAGCACCTATGTTTAAGGGAACTTTTTTTCATAAAATAACCTGGGAAATCAACCTCTTAAATATTGCCCCGTCTTTTTTAAACACCCTGTATATATATATATATATATATATATATATATATATATATATATATATATATATATATATATATATATATATATATATAAAGATATAAAAATTGAAACTGACCCCGGATATGGGTTTTAGGGGTCCTAGTTTGCGCTCATTTGAAGAAATTTTTTCAAAATTCAAAAGTCGGTATCTCCTCAATAGTGAATTTTCACTAGTGAAAACTCACCAATAAGTACAAATCTACGGTAAAACGTAATTAAATCTTTAGGAATGTTTTTAAAACATATATTTTATTATTTTTAACAGTTGAATTTTAAATAATCTTTATGAAGATTATGAAGACAGCGTGACGATTTAAATGACCATGCTAAATGTCATAAATAAACTGTAATTGTTATTTGCTAACCTAAACTCAGAACAACGACGGACACTTATTGCTAGAAAATAAAGACATTCCTAAATACTGGAAAGCCCATCGTTCGTTCAAGCTTTCAGGTATCGTATTTTTAAAGCAATTCTGTCACAATCAGAGTAGGTAGTGTAAAGTTTCCTCTTAATTGTAGGTATTTTCTAGGCAGTACTTTACATCAAATGCCAACAGCTGTTTCTTGGTATGCCATCCCGTTGCTTTTTTTCTCTTTGATAACTCAATCCTGAAACTATTCACCATCACTAGTTAACTTTATATAATAGAGTTGTACCTTAGAGCATCTTTCTGAACGTTCAATTTATGCTTTTGCTTTAGCAGTTTTCCACAGCCACACCATCGACACATGAATAACACCATAGGTAATTCCCTGTAATAGAGTAATAATAATAATACTAGTTATGGTGGTATATATATGGTGATATATAAAAAAGTGTTGGGTCAGGACTTCTCGGGTAATGAACACACGTATGGTGTGAGATCTTGGGTATATCGCTGTATCGTTCATAAGCCTTGCTCTCCTAATGGCCCAGAGTCACGCGATTTTCTCTAATTGACTTGTGAAATCGGCAATAACACCACAACACCCCGTTGCTGTTAAAGTAAGTGTGGGTACTCTTGGCCTCTCTTCGGATTAGTCACAACGTAAGGAACCACCAATGTATTGCAGCATTTCTTGCGTTTAGCTACACCTTCTACAACAAGTTGTAGTTTCAATTCTTGAAAATTAGTTAGGGGACTTCTAAATGTCCCCTATTATATGAAAAGTCTGGACGCAGCAAGTGCGTTATGGAAGTAAATTTTCAAAAAATTGTTTTTAATTGCACATATGTCTATATAATGCAAGCAGGCGTCAATTTGGTTACCGGTAAAACCTATATAGTAGAAACTATGTACCATAATTTATCAAAATAACTTTAATATCATTTATTTAAATAAATAAAAAACAAGAACACAAGCCACATAAATTAAGCGGAATATATCAAATAGAATGTAACACATGCAATAAAATATATATAAGAATGACAAAAAAATCAATAGAAACAAGATTCAAGGAACATATAACAGCATTAGATAAAATCCACATACCTAGCTACAAATCAAACGTAGCTACACACATTCACAACACAAAACACCAAAAACCAGACATCAACCACTAATAAAACATATTAAAGACCATAAAAAAATGAAAATCTGGGAACAATACCTTATTCAACAAACAAACAGTAAGAACCAATTAATTACAGAACAAATCCAACTGAAAACATTTAAACAAAACTTAATTTTCTTTAACGTCGGTCTATTTCCGCGGCTATGGCCAATCACCGACTCCAGGGGACAGTTTCTCCTCACTACCCTGGAAAATTTTCCGAACCGCTGCCTTTCTGTAAGGAGGGTAGGGATCTTTACCGTGCACAACATCGCATGGACCCGGGACCGACGTCTTTCCGCCCCCTCCGAGGGCCGGAACGTGCGGATATTCAACTTGCTCAAATATAATGCCACTACCTTGATGTTAATTTTATGGTATGTACTGAAATAGTAAAAGGGAACCCTGGGATCAAACGCGCTAACCTTCGGTTCAGAGGCACACGTTTTCACCACTGAACCACCAAGGCTCTAACAGAACTTAATAAAAGCCATACAAATAGACATATAGATATCACAGTAATGAAAACAGGAAACCGATACACTCGACACAAACCGAAAACACAGCCAATCAAACCACTGTAGGCCGACCAAAAGAAACTGAATACGTAGGCGTTACCTACAACCTTAGAAATAGAACACACAGGAACGATCAGACTCAGTAGCGTGCTGATGATGAACCAGGAAGGTTCGAAACTGCAGTCCACGTAAAAAAATAGAAAATCACCTAAAGAACAACAATCAAATACAATATATATATATATATATATATATATATATATATATATATATATATATATATATATATATTTGTGTGTATGTATGTATCACACTGATAACTCAAAAAATAATATGCCGATTTTGATGAAATTTGGTGACTACCTTCCGTTTGCAAGTGGCTTGAAAAAGTTCGTTATGCAGTTTTTCCCGAAAAAATGCTTTCGGAAAATTTTTATGTCTCCGGAAATAACAAGGTAGGGGCAAGAACGCTTGTTTATATCATTAAAATTAAATTACGTATCAAAATTTAGATCTGTAAGTTGAACAAAAAAGTTAGGCATTTAAAGAAAAAATTTGGGGTTTTTCTTAAAACGTCAAAATCGCTATCTGCAACGTCAATATTAGCAACATTTAGGCAAATAACCTGAAACTAATGCGGGTTATGTAAAGAAAATGTCGCAAGAAGAATGTTATTCAACCCCTGAAATTTCAGCTTCAACCGTCACTGTCCTTCATTTTACTAAAATGTTTACAGAAAATTCATTTCAAAAAGACTCTTTCTCTAATGCTTTGGCAGTAGTTTTAGCTGTGTGGTTTGTCGTTTAGTGGTTTATAATTTTTAGCAAATTTTCGTAAAAAATCAATAAATCTCAATATATCCGTTATTATACAAGATACGAAGAAAAATTGTATACGTTAATTATAGGGTGTCTATAAAAAATTAATTCTACAATCACAAGGTAGTCCATAAGTCGTTGGTGATACAAATTTTCTTTTTTTTAAGCGAACACGCCTTATGTTTTTGCATTTTCCATCAAAATATAATGCATGTTTGTAAGAAATGAAATTCGAGACGCAGCAAGTGCGTTATGGTAGCGAATTTTTATTAAATCCTTCAAATTTGAATACCTCAATTTGCTATTAACCTATAAGGTTCGTTGGCTGAGCATCCAGTTTTTTCGGGAACATTTTAAGTTTGTTTTTGGAACATTTTTGTACATTTTCAAAAAATAAAGCTATCTTGATGAAAGATGGTAAATGTTTCTCCTATAAAGGTTATACTGGTAAGCAACCTTGATTCCTTATTTCTTAAAAAAACACATATTTGCTGTTAAAAAAATGTTTATGAAAATTTACTACCATAACGCACTTGCTGCGTCCAAACTTTATAATTTATTTTAAATAGTCTTAGGAGGATAAACATAACTTGACCTTGTCAATTATCAAGACAAAGGCACAAAACATAAAATAATATTTACAAGTTGCATAAACATTAAAAAAAATCTGGACGCAGCAAGTGCGTTATGGTAGTGAAATTTCATAGAAATGATCTGGCAGCAAATATTTTTTATACCCTTTTTTTTTTCTTTTAACATTGAAGTTTAAATTTTGGTATACAGTTTCCTTTTAATATCCTAAACTTACGTACCAAATTTGATTACCATAGCTTTTATATTTTTTGAGATACACTTTTTTTTTTCGAAAGAAAACCAAACATTTTCCCGGAAAATCTGGTTGGATTTTCCTGGTTAACGAACTTATTGAAACCACTTACAAAAGGAAGGTACGTGCTAAATTTTATCAAAATAGGTTTATTATTTTTTGAGTTATCGGTGTGATACACACACACACACACACACACACACACACACACACACACACACACACACACATATATATATATATATATATATATATATATATATATATATATCTATATATATATATCTATATATATATATATATATATATATATATATATATATATATATATATATATATATATATATATAAATTTAAACTGACCCCGGATATGGGTTCTAGGGGTCCTAGATCGCGCTCATTTAAAGAAATTTTTTCAAAATTCCAAAGTCGGGATCTCCCCAATAGTGATTTTTTTCTAAGAAAATTCACTAATAATAAAGGCTTGTATACACACTACCGGGTATAACATAAGAGGAACACCATTTTAAAATGTTCGAAGCAACTACAAAAGTAAACGTTTCAAATGTCAATTAAATAATCCGAATCGGATGTATGTTCAAAAACTCCCCGATTGGATATAAACACTCCTGGAACGGCTCCATAATGCAATCCGTTGGTTCTTTAATGATGACTACGTTCATGTGAAGGTATTGTTTCTGGTGTATTTTCAATTTTGTGCGGCATTTCTTATGTTTTATGTCGCACTTTAAGCGTGACTTGAAACCGATGTAGCACGATCTCGCGGTCTTTTATTGATATTCAATTAATTATTCTTAGTGTTAATAAAACTTTAACCAACACGCATGGGGTGCATGCACGTTTTTAATTGGGCTGTATTGCATTGTTAACTTATTGTTTATAGCTTTCAGAAATGTGGTTAGATTTTGAGCCAAACCAGTTTACGGGAATTACCAGCATTTTTAGAACTTCTCTGAAAATTACAGTATATCTCCCTCCTTTTCACTTATTGGCATTTCTGTGGATCGAAATCTCAATTGGCACCAACATGTCACATCAATTGCAGAAGCGGCTGCTAAGAAATTAGGTTTCCTCTTCCGGGCTCGCAAATACTTTTCACCATCTAATCTCTATACCTTATATACTTCACAAATGGACTCCATTCAGAAGAGAGCTATACGTCTCATCGGTGACCCTACCCTCACACAAAGGCTGCCATCCCATTTGCTTTGTTCCCTCAGGGCTCGTCCGCGGCCTTGCCGCCCCGATAGCACCGCAACCCTTGGTTGATTGTGCATACCCTTAGTCTTACTCCACCCATTCCAAGATCACTGTGCCTTGAACTAGTCTGCACAGCGATTGGTAGGGTGAACTTTTATATTGCTCTGTCTCCGGTCTAGAGTGACCGTAGATCAGTTGTCTTTTCCGGTCCAGAGCTATACACTCACACAAGATGTGCTGGGCTGATTCCTCCCCCTCGCCGCAGAGTCTGCATGCGAGGTCCCCTTCGAACCGCCCCATTTTATGCAGGTGTTTCTTGACGGCCATGTGTCCCGTCAAGAGACCTGTTGTGTTTCTGAGCTGTCCTCTGCTAAGGTTTAGCAGCTCCACAGCTCTCTTTGAACTGGGTCCGTCAATTATTGACTTCCCATGTCTGAGCCCTGGACAGTCCGCCCAGTACACCTTGTGTTGGTTTCTGACCCAGGACTTAATGGCTCCCCTGGCAGTGCTCTTTGACACGCCCAGAGCCGGTTCTGGTCCCATAAATGGTTCTGCTGACCCTCTCTTCGCGAGACTGTCAGCTTCTTCATTGCCTTTAACCCCCGAGTGACCCGGCACCCAGATGAGGGTCACCTCATTCTGCCCATCCAGGTCGCTCGTCTCGTCTCGGCACTCACTCACCAGCCAGGAATTTACCCGTGGGCTACTTAGTGCCCTAAGGGCTGCCTGGCTGTCTGTGGCTATGAGGATCCGCTTGTTGGTGTAGCCCCTCCTCTTGTTCTCCCGCACACAGTGCAGGATGGCGTACATCTCGGCCTAAAACACCGTTGCATGGGCTCCGAGGGAAATACTATGACTTACCCTCGGTCCTTCCGAGTAAACACCTGCCCCCGTCCCACGCTCCCCGCCAGATCCGTCCGTGAACCAGACGAGCGCGTCCCGTGGCATGCCCGGTGTCTCCTCCCGCCATGCCTCGCGATCAGGGATTTCCACTGTAAAGTTGTTTTCCCTGCACATTCGCGGGCTCGCGAAGTCTGACCTCATTTCAAGCATGGGCTCCTTCACGATCTCCTGAATTTTGCAGTGGCCCCTGAAGCCTGGGCCGCCATCCCTTGCCCACCGACGTGCCGTTGGTGACCTCTCTCTCTCTCTCTCTTTTATAGATATCTGCTCTGAGGAGCTTTCTTCCATAGTTCCTCCACCTGCTGCCCCAAACAGATTCACCAGGGAAACAGAACGAATGCACCCTTTTACTTTCCAGGTCACCAGAGATAGAACATCTTGTTATGCCCGCTCTTTTGTCCCGAGGACTTCCAAGTTGTGGAATTCCTTGCCCGCACATGTTTTTTCTTCTCCTCCGAACCTCCAAACCTTCAAGTCCAGAATTAACAAGTTGCCTCTTTTCTCCTTGTCGACACCCACGGTACGATAGTATTTAGGCTGTAAGCCCTCGTGGTGTGTTGTTGAAATATAAAGAAAAATTAAAGATTGACTAAATGAGCCAGTTCTCAAAGTCATAATTCTAATAGAAAAAAAAAAGAAATTGTTGAACAAACTTCCACCAGCCTTTATCAAAACACAATTCTTTTTTCAAATAGATTTCTCAGCTCCTGAAGCCTCTCAGATTCCAAATACACTAACCACCAGCTGAAAGTTTGGTCAGGAAGCTTTCGACAGGTTTATCACCGACTTTTAGCCAAATTTAGATTAACTAGAATTTTCTCATCTAATTTAATAACGAACGCCGCTGCGTTTGCTCGTTGCAGTCTACAAAGGCACTAATTGACATGAGCTCCAAGATCCATCTTTTGATATACTTTAACAATGAGCAATTTCCAGCAAAAGTAGAGATAACACTGCAGCATGTTGTCGAATATACACACATTATTGTTGAACAAGCACGATTTCATCGCCTTGCGTCATTTTAATGTTGTTGATTGGTGTTATTATTGAAAATTATATAGTTAATAGGAAGCATAGATAATTTATTGCAATATTTATGATTTCTATACATTTACGATAAGCTAATGTGTTTACAACAAGTGTATTAACATTTTTTTAAATGTGATTAGTCGCTAATTAATTTGCATATAAATCAGAAATCTTATATCTGTAACTTTTAATAAGAAAAATCAACGTTAATTATCTGCCGTGGCAGGTTTTTTTATACGGGCGAAACTGTTATGCTAATTTGGTAGATTTATAGAATATTTACAAGCTCCAGGGGATTTACACTGTTGTTCAATAAAATCTGAACCCTGTAAGAGTTGATTAGCTTTTGTCAATTCAAAACATAACATATAGTGTTACTAAAATTAAGTACATTGAAAAGACCGTGAGGCTATAGTCTCTTAAAAAATTAGAACCCGAATACAGTTTTATTATTTCTTGGCTTTTTAGCACCTTGAATTTTGAAAACATTTAGGTGCGAATGAGGATTTCTAAAACCAATATTTGCGGCCAGTTTTACATTATATTTATAGCTATGTATATAGCTATATATATATATATATATATATATATATATATATATATATATATATATATATATATATATATGGTGAGTGGTTGCATTCCTTTGAAACAGTGATAGTACATCTTTTTTTGCAACATAATAAACCATATATCACATTATGCAAAGTCATCTGGTTTTCGAGTTATTTTACTTTTGATGATTTTTCGAAAATTCATCATGTGTTGCTACTAATATTCAAATTTTAGAACAAGTGGTAAGCACCTCGTCCATTTTTTTTTCAGATAGTGTAGACATTAACTCACTTTGTGCAATCATTACTATGTTGAACAGGATAATAGTAAAGAAATCTGAGAGCAAAAATTATCAGTATAGTGAAAAAATTCAAATCAATTTAACATTTCAAAGACGTTTATTTTGAAAATTTTATAACAAAGAAATTCTACAACTACTATACAAAACTTCGCCGGTCCTCTAGCTTTCTAATGATGTACGAATTGTTAATTGTCTTTTAGTTACATAGATATCTCACATGCAATGATGCAGGTACATGTTATTCATTCGCCATATAGTTTGCAAGTCAAGGATATAGTTTGCAAGTTAAAGATATAGTTTGCAAGTTATTTAAGGTTGCTATGGAAATAATAACAAAATTTCAATTATAATTTACTGAAGCGTTTGCCACATTTGATTGTTAATGCGTGTGATACTTAAGTTGTGGCTTACGTGAAAAAGTTGTTTGATTGGATGATGGCAACATTCACGAATGTTGAATATGCCAATATTTTATTCATTTACGGTTTGTGTAATGAAAATGCCGCTAAAGCTCAACGTGAATATGTACGGCGCTTCCCAAATACGCGCGTATCTCATTCCACAGTATTTGGAAGAAGATACAGACGGATTCATGAAACTAGCTCCGTTAAGTACACTTGGAGAACACCCAAATCACCACAACACATATTTCAGAGACCTTACGATCGTTTCGTTGTTTTTTCCTCTGAAGATGTTGACATTGTCAACGAAACGATCGTAAGGTCTCTGAAGTATGTGTTGTGGTGATTTGGGAGTTCTCCAAGTGTACTTATTAGTGCTCATCACAGGTTCCAGTTTTCACATAGTTCACATACTAGCTCCGTTAATGAAATTCATCGTGAAGTTTCAACCTCGAGGCTCAATTCTAGGGTAGATGAGAAAATTTCGGAATCTTTCGAAGAAGATCCCACGACAAGCACTAGGAAAGTTTCCTCTTCTCTGGGCGTCTCGCAGTAGAAAGTATGGTTAGTTCTGTATTGGGACGGACAGCACCCTTACCATTACACGCGAATTCAAAGATTGCAGCTGGGTGTGCCAACAAAAAGGCTCCAATTTTGCCATT
The DNA here is from genome assembly GCA_964006375.1 of Tillus elongatus. NCBI lineage: Eukaryota > Metazoa > Arthropoda > Insecta > Coleoptera > Cleridae > Tillus > Tillus elongatus. The sequence continues at coordinate 7,646,009 of OZ023266.1, read as the reverse complement.
TCCTGTTGAACGCTGATAATGAAGATAGAAATTTCCGGTCTAGAATTCTGTAGACCAAAGAGTCAAAACTCACTAAAAAGGAATATTCAGTTGTCATAATTTTCATTATTGGTATATGGAAAACCCCAGATTCACTAAGGTAACAAGTTATCAAAGACGATTCAGTGTGAATGTTTGGATTGGTGTGATTGTTAACAATCTGGTAGGTCCGCATTTCTTTCCAGACAACCTAAATGGTGAAGATTATGAAAATTTCTTATCACATGATCTTATGGTGTTACTGGATGACGTACCACTAACAAACAGATGTGACATGATTTTCCAGCAAGACGGGTATCCAGCATACTATTGTCACAACGTGATGGTGCTATTAGATCGCTGGTTTCCAAACAAGTTGATTGGGAGAACCAATACCGTGGCCGCCAAGGAGTCCAGATTTAACTCCAATAGATTTCTATGTATGGGGTCATAAGAAACAAATTGTTTACGAATTGGAGATTCACATACAAGAGCAACTGATTTACAGAAATCAGCAAGCAGCAGGACAAATCAAAAGAAATTTTTCTAGTAGGATTACTAAAACAGAAATTTGGAACCGAGCTCGTGCGTGTATAAGAAATGGAGGTAAACATCTTGAGAATAGTTTGTGAGACTTTTTATTTAGGTTAAGCTCAGCTTTTTACAGTATTTGTAGACATTTTTTGTTAAGAAATTTCCAAAATATTAAATTTATTTTAATGTTTTCACGATACTGATAATTTTGCCCTCACATTTGTTTACTATTATCCTCTTCAACATAGTAACGATTGCGTAGCGAGAGTTAATGACTACACTATCTGAAAAAAAATGAGGAAGTGCTTACCGCTTCTTCTAAAATTTGAATATTAGTAGCAACACATGATGAATTTTCGAAAACATTAAAAGTGAAGTAACTCGCAAACCAGAGGACTTTGTAGAATGTGATATATGGTTTATTGTGCAGAAAAAAAGATGTACTATCACTGCCTTAAAGGAATGCAACCACTTAGGAAAAGGAAGGAAGGTACCTACCAAATTAATGTAATGTTTAACAAAATCATAACAGACAAAGATTAATTTCTCTTGAGAGAAGAGAAGTACTTGGTTGACAGTCATTCAATTTTTCGATTATTGCTCTCTATTATAGTGTTAATTTATGTGAATAAAAAATAATGAGATGTGTATATAGAGGCAGAAAGAGAGGTAACTAAATTAGCAGCTCGATCGTATTCTTTAAACATAATTCACAATATTGTGAGATGTAAGGCTAGACGCATTCTCGCCACAATTAGAACCGTAGACCGGTTTCGCTCTAATTAGAGCTCGTAAGTACGGCATACTAATTGCTGCGAAAATACACCTATAAAGTAATACGGCTATGGTAGCGAGCCTTTCAACACTAAGTGAGTGGTAGACACGAAGCAACGTGCCGCCACCTAGTTGCGGAACCAAGTAGTATTTTGTCACGTCACGTCATTGTGAGATGTACTACAGGGTCGCCATCTTGGTGCGCAACCAGGAAATAATACAAAATATTATAAAATAGAGTAAGGCCAGATGTATTCTCACCACAATTAGAACCGCAGACCGGTTTCGCTCTAATTAAAGCTCGTCTGTACGGCATACTAATTGCAACGAAAATACACCTATAAAGTAATACGGCTATGGTAGCCAGCCTTCCAAAACGAAGTGAGATGTAAGACACGAAACACGTGCCGCCATCTCGTTGCGGAACCAAGTAGTATGTTGTCACTGACAGTTTACTAAATTGTTAGTTGGTTGTATACAGTCTCCATTTTTTAACACTCTGTGTTATTTGGAGCTGCCGTGACAACATACTACTTGGTGCCGCAACGAGATGGCGGCACGGGTTTCGTGTCTTACACCTCACTTAGCATAAAGTAGAGACTGTGTACAACGCACTAAAATTTTTAAAAATGGTCAGCCCTGGCCCATATATTCCCTAATATAGAGACAATGTACTTATGTAAAAAAATCGAATCCACAATGTTGTATTTTTTAAACTTTCTAAAAAAGGAAACAAAAATATCAATTTGACAGAGACATAAGTCAAACCTTTCAAATACTATGCTACTTTCTGTAACCACAGAATAGATAAAAGATCAAGGTTGAACACAGGATAGAAACTGAAACGAAAAGCAGAATTACCCCAAAAAAACACAATAATTATAACAGAAAATAATGCATTAGACACATATTTCGACAACGAAGTTGTCACTATCAGTGACTGTAGCAGTATCCAAATTCGTTTTGTAATGGTTCTTTGTGAGGTGAATCTGCTTTTTGGTTTTCCATAGAATAGAGTCTTTCGTACTTAAAGATGCTAACAATAGGTTTCCTCTTCCGGGCTCGCAAATACTTTTCACCAGCTAATCTCTATACCTTATATACTTAACAAATAAGGCTGTTTATGGAAGCGGCTCGAAGGACCATGTTTATGGAAGCGGAGGGTGAATTATCATAATAAAAGATGTAGGAACGAAGCACATGTTATGACATAGATAACGGTATATTGATAACGATATTAAAGCACCAACTTAATAAACATAATAATATTAACAATATGATATATAAAAAATGGGATAATAGAACTTACTCAAGTATTATCATCTTTGACTATTAGTTAATAACAGTGGTTTTTATAATTAAATAATCGCGGCGTTATTTTACCCGACTACATTTCAGCAGCTTATTTAAAATGAACGATATACATTTCCGCCTACATTCTAGAACGGAGTTTAATTAACTATATATTTACTACAATGAATCTGCTTTATATTTACCAACAATGACATATTTTAATTCTTAACCTTGATGACTAAACATTCCTGTCTTGTCTTACAAATTCGTTTGTTATGGTTTATATGCTGAACGTGACAATTTCAACGTTGCTCCATATAATGTCGACCTCCAATGTATTGAAATGTTTACATAACTGCATTACAGAATTTAACTGACCTACTTGTAATAATTATTTTGGTGTTTTTACTAATTAAATTTTTAATGCTATTAGGGCCGTTATGAAATATCTGTTCGCCTGAACAAAGACCAAAACTCGAATACTGCTCCCACATCTGGGGTGCCGCTGCCGCTTCTACACTCGCTATCCTGGACTTCATTCAGAAGAGAGCAATACGTCTCATCGGTGACCCTACCCTCACGCAAAGGCTGCCATCCCTTGCCCACCGACGTGCCGTTGGTGACCTCTCTCTCTTTTTTTCACTGATATTTGCACGAGCACTGCTCAGAGGAGCTTTCTTCCATAGTTCCTCCACCTGCTACCCCCAACAGATCTACCAGGGGAACAGAGCGAATGCACCCTTTTACTGTCCAGGTCACCAGACATAGAACATCTTGTTATGCCCGTTCTTTTATCCCGAGGACTTCCAAGTTGTAGAATTCCTTGCCGGCACCTTCAAGTTCAGAATGAACAAGTTGCCTCTTTCCTCCTTGTCGACACCCACGATACGATGGTATTGAGGCTGCGGGCCCTCGTGGTGTGTTGTTGAAATAAAAATAAATAAAAAATAAATGGCATTATTGCCAAATTTGTTGCGTAAGTTAGAAACAAAACAAGAAACAAAAGTTTCGTCTTGAATGCATATTTACACTAAAATTCCCTTGAATCGTAGTGCATATCATAGACCTCATTTTACGTACATCTTTATATTTTGAAGATATAAAATTTTATACATTTATCCACCACTGTATTTTTCATATGAAAATTCAACACAATTCACAAACTGCACTTTGATATTTGGATTTAATTGAGAAGAAGTATATTTCCAACGCCCCGGAGAATATATTAATCAAAACGAAAGCCAATAAGTCAAATACAGGGTTTGATAATTACGTCGAGGAAATTAACTGCTAATAATATGTTTATTTATTTCTAATAGAGAGTGTTATTAGATATTAATAACGGTGTTAACGTGTGGGTTGTGGAAAAATGCTTCTGCCCACGTTTGTTGTTGTATAAACTTTACTTAAGGTGTCAATTATGTCACATTTTTATTAGATTTCCAGAACGTCAAAGGAGTGGAGTTTAACAGGACTGCAACCTTTCAATGCATTTATTAATTTGCATAAAACAAAAGTGTTATAGATTATACGACAACAAAATTCAATGAAATATTGCTGTATTAATAAATGCTGAGCTTAATATATGTATATATATATATATATATATATATATATATATATATATATATATATATATATATATATATAGGGTGGCGCATTGAAAACGAAACAGACCGATTTGCATCCAGAGAATATTTTTTAAAAAAACGCTGAAACACGTCAATTTTATTATTCAGGAGGACATGCTTTGACATAAAACACCACTTTGTCACATCAACCCCTCAAGGGTGGTGATAACAACCCTTATATTTTAAATTAGGATTCAAATTCAAAACAATAATTTTTTTGGAAGTTTTATTAATTCGTTTAAAAGTTATTCACAGTTGAAGATGCAAAAACGCATTTCACTCATTCCGATAAGAAATGTGCTGATAGTCAATGTTTTATTGGTTTGTAAACAAAACATTGACTATCAGAACATTTTTTATCGGAATGAGAGATGTGCGGTTTATTATTTCAGTTTATCGGTCGGTTTGATACTTGATAGTACTACCGAAAATTAATTTCACAGTGGTGTATTCTGTAGAAGAAAGAGTTGCAATGATTACTCTTTTTTTTTCAAAAACGATGACTGTGCCAACCGTACCGCAAATTTGTTTAATGAACGACATCCGAACAGACCTGTTAAGAGAAAATACATTTTCGAGTTAGTTGCAAAGTTTCGACAAAGTGGTTCAGTAGCCAACAAAAAACGGGATCCTGAAAGTGAATTTCCGGTTAGAAATGAGACTACTGAGATTGAAGTTTTAGGACAAACTGCTGCAGATCCAACTTTGAGCACGAGATAATTGGCCACTGTTTCAAACATCAAAAGAAGAACTATTCAGCGAATATTGAAGCATCATAAATTTCACCCGTATAAAATTCATCTTGTACAACAACTGAATGAAGATGATTTTGATCGGCGGCTGGAGTTTTGTGAAGTTATGACTGCACGAATAGCTGATAACGGAAACTTTCTGTTCAATATCTGTTTTTCAGACGAGTGTACGTTTTTATTAAACTCTACAGTCAATCGTCATAATTGTCGTTATTGAGCAGATAATAATCCAAGAAATTTTCACGAAGTCCACACTCAAACTCTACAGAAATTGAATGTCTGGATTGGCAATTTTTGGAGACCGTTTAATCGGACCAATTTTTCTTGATGGCAATTTGAGTGACGAAACGTATTTGGAGTTACTAGAAGATATCGTTTACCCTCTACTAATTGACATTGTTGAAAATGATGATCGCTATCAAGAAAATCAATTAGTGTTTCAACAAGATGGAGCTCCTCCGCATTTTTCACAACGTGTCAGGGAGTTTTTGAACAGAGAGTTTCCAGAGCATCGGATTGGACGTAGAGGTGCTATTGAGTGGCCCCCTAGATCACCGGATTTAACTCCTTTAGACTTCTTTCTATGTGGTCGGTTAAAGAGTAGAATTTACGCAACAGAACTGGTGTCTCTGGAAGAATTACGACGACGCATTGTTGAAGAATTTCGTCTAATAACTCCACAAATGCTCCAGAATGTCAGAGCTCGTTTTGAACAAAATTTGTACTTTTGCATGGAAACTTGTGGTCAACAATTTGAACACTTACTTAACTGAATAAACATTTTTGAACGTTTGGTATTGTCTTTTAGTTTTTTTAACGAAAAATTGACTAATTAGTGCATTTCTTGTCACAATGAATGAAATACGTTCTTGCGAATCCAACTGTGAATAATTTTTAAACGAGTTGATAAAACTTCAAAAAAAAATTGTGTGCTGAATTTAGAAAAGAAAGAGCTTTCGAGTGATGTAACAATCGACTCATGTTCCCTATTTAAAATATAAGGGTTGTTATTACCACCCTTAAGGGGTTGATGTGACAAAGTTGAGTTTTATGTTAAAGCATGTCCCCCTCAATATTAAAATTGACGTGTTTCACCGTTTCTTATAATAAAAAATTATCTGGACGCAAATAGGTGTGTTTCGTTTTCAATGCTCCACCTGTATTTCATTTCCATTTTAGTAAAATCAGCTCTAACAGTCAATTTGGACGAGTTGGGGTTCATTGTATTAGTTATTAGAATAGCTTAAGCAAATGTTTTTTATGTAACAATTAAAGGGGTAGTTATTAGACCAAAAATCAGCAAAATAGTTTAAGGTCTTCTCTTGGTTTCGCAGGCCTTAGATACAAATTGACAATAATTCAATTAATAAAACAAATTAGGAAGACTTTCACATAATTACTGTACTGTATAGTCAGTTTTGCCAACACAGCAGTTTTGTCAGATATAGCCTGTAAGGCAACATTTAAGGGTAACTTTAAAATCAACATACTTTATTTCTAATTCTATTGGCCATGCAGACGTTAGATGAGAATTGATTGCAATGTGTTTAAAAACAAATTAAGAAGGGATTCGCATATTTGGTGGACTGTAAGATCAGTTTTTCTTACACAGTAACCTCTTCAGATACAGTCTGTAAGACAAAAAACTAAATGATAGTTATTAGCTTTAAAATCAAGCTAATATTAAAAAAAAAGTTTTATTGGTTTTGCAGACACTAGATGAAAAATAATCATTTGTTTATATTTTATATTATTTATTTAGTGAAAGAGAAGGCAGACGAGAGGTCTCTACATATGTATTTTTTATGAGAACGTTTAACTAAGTAAGGGCAATAACAATTAATAAAAATTTCGGGACGCAGCAAATACGTTATAGTAGCGAATTTGCATAAGAATTGTACACTATTATTATACGGCATATTAGTAAAGTTAATACTTTAAACTTACACAGACCTTGAAGATAGATTTTAGAGGTCCTAGTAGGCGCTTATTTAAAGAATTCTTTCGAAAGTGTTACCATCGATATCTCTCTATTATCAAAAAAATCTCGTGTTCTAACTCTTTTTGAGAAAAATGCCCAAACCCCAATTTTCTATTAAGTTAAAGATATAAATTTTACTATATCTGTAGATAGTGTAAGTGTCTTTAAAAGAAACTTGTATTACAAATTTCATTAAAGTTATACAAAAGAGTTCCAGAAGGAAACTTAATTCATATTTAGAAAAGTAAAGTATCTGCCAAATTATAAACGTAGCAGTTATTTTTCCTTATTAATCGCCAGTATGATCTCGTTTTAATCAACCTAATCAAACCGGTTTTTTTGAATATCAACAGTAACAAAATTGGAATTTCAGACTCAAAGGTGATAAACTTATTCAAGAGTTTTAAACAAAAATGAGATCTTGCTCGAAACGTATGAATTCTATGCACTATTGTTTCTTCAAATGTCAAAATAAAACGTAAAAAACATACCTTCATCCAGCTGGATTCGATCATGCAACCTTCTGCGTAGAAGATCAGCACGCTTCTACTGAGCTATATTCCAATACGTCAAATAAAGTTTTAGCTATATGATACTTGACACAGGCTTCATGCCCGGAGTAGTATATGAAAAGTATACGCAACAATTAACTACAGAATTAGTAGAATTGCCATTGAAATACATTAAAGGATTGTTTCGGTCTTATATGACGTCTTATGTGTAGGTTTAAAGATAAGAGCAACTAGTTTAGAATCATTTTTACAGACTTGACTTGATTTTGTTTACATTTCTACTATATTATGCGACAGCATAATATAGTAGAACACTGCGCTAAAACTGTAGTTGGGGCCGTTAATAAAGCTACAAACATAGTGTATTTTAATAATTCATTGAATCCCCAGTTAGTTTGGTTACCGTTGATGTATGGTTTATACCTGTTGTAAGAATCAATCTACGCGTGGCAGTTAACTACTCTGTCTGTCAGGCATTGGACTTTAACCACTAAGTCGTTTCGAAGCATGTCTTTGGGATTTTATTGTTAATTTGTAAAAGCTCGAAATATTGTATACCAAATTACTTAAAATTCACAACATAGATTTGTTTGCACTATTTCTAGCCACATGTAAAGTCTCATTCCAGTTAGTCCGATACTTATAAAAACATAGCTTTTTCAAAAATGTTTTTGTATATTTTTGGGGTGAAAATGTCCGTTATAGCTGATATATGAACTTGTCCGCGCTCTTAATACAATGAAGATATGTGCCAACTTTCCTTCAATTCAGTTGAGGATTTTTTGAGTTATCGCTCGGATATATATATATATATATATATATATATATATATATATATATATATATATATATATATATATATATACTCACATGCAAAAAAAAACGCAACACGTTAATATTTGGTAAGATTTGACGTGTCATAACTTTTTTATTTTGAGTCCAATTTTCATAAATTTTTTGCAAACTTTAGTTAAAATGACTAACTTCAACTTGCGTATCCAGTCTTTTGTTAACTGCTGGCGTACTAGTCATTATTCAGGCTTAACTAAAAGTTCGTTGTATAACCCTACTTTTAAAACACCCTGTGGAATAATTTCCTAGCCAAATTTTTTCAAAATACCAATTTATGTTAAGAACCATTCCTTACCTACATTTTGTTTTTTGGTTCATGTCTTTAGGTGTACTGGTTTATTTTTAAGAGCGAAATGAACTTGTCACCAACAATTTACTTTGAGAAATGTTATTTTTTGAGGAGGCGGCTATGCTCGTTGTTGCTGTAATGTCAGTTTGACAGTGATTTTTGTTATGCAAGACGTATTATAGTCATACCATGGTTTTAAGTGTGGAAAATTGTGCAAAAGCTGTTGCTCATGTTGAAGATGGACGTAATTATGAATATGTTGCAAGAATCCTTCATGTTCATCGCTCTAACATCAAAAGAGTAGTCGAACGTTTTAGACAAACAGGCAGAAATAAACGTAGAGCAGGTGGTGGCAGAAAACGAAAAACTACTGCTGTAGATGACAGATTTCTTCACGTTAACACTCTGCGGGACCGTCATTTAACATCAGTGCAGACAAGAAATCAACTTCAAGAGGTCCGAGGTACTAATGTTAGTGTGTGGACAGTTCGCCGAAGATTGAGGGAGTTTGGTTTGAAAGCTTGCAGACCAGCAACTGGACTCAAATTGCTTCCTCATCACCGAATAGTTAGATTGCAATTTGCCACTGAACATTTACATTGGAACTTAGGGCAATGGAACAATGTTCTTTTCACTGACGAATCCAGATTCTGCTTACATTCTCCAGACGGACGGAAAAGAGTATGGAGAAGGGCCGGAGAAAGATTTGCGCAGTGCACGTTCAGTCCCCGTCTAAGCTATGGAGGAGGTTCAGTAATGGTGTGGGCAGGAATAACCCGGGAGGCCAGCACTGAGTTGGTGGTCATCGATGGATCCTTGACGGCTCACCGATATATTGCGGAGGTATTAAGCAATTACGTTGTACCTTTTAGTGGATTTATCGGAGATGGCTTTATCCTACTGCAGGAAAATGCGCGACCACATTCAGCAATGTGTGTTACACAATACCTCGCGGAAGTTGGCATTAACAAAATGAACTGGCCAGCATATTCGCCTGATCTTAACCCCATAGAACATGTGTGGGACATGCTTGGTAGGCGGATCAGGGATCGCGAAGTAGCCCCGGCTACGGTAAATGAGCTTCGTTTAGCCCTTCAGGAGGAATGGCAAAATATTCCTCAAGATACTATTCGTAACCTTATTGACAGTATGAACCGACGTATGCAGGCAGTTATAAGGGCTAGAGGTGGTAATACAAAGTATTAAGCTAAATTTGTTGTGAAAAGTACGTTTCTTTCGGTTAGTTAAGTTACAGTTGAATTGTTTTGATTTGAAGTTTGATTTTGAAGTTAAATTGTTTGCATAAATACATTTTCCTGTTTTTATTTATTTTTATGTAAGTTGTAATAATTGCTTATTAAAACTAAACAATATATTGTTGCCTTTTCATTGGTAGACTAATAAACTAAGCTGTCAAACTGACATTAGAGCAACAACGAGCATAGCCGCCTCGCCAAAAAATAACATTTCTCAAAGTAAATTGTTGGTGACAAGTTCATTTCGCTGTTAAAAATAAACCAGTACACCTAAAGACATGAACCAAAAAACAAAATGTAGGTAAGGAATGGTTCTTAACAAAAATTGGTATTTTAAAAAAATTTGGCTAGGAAATTATTCCACAGGGTGTTTTAAAATTAGGGTTATACAACGAACTTTTAGTTAAGCCTGAATAATAACTAGTACGCGAGCAGTTAACAAAAGACTGGATACGCAAGTTGAAGTTAGTCATTTCAACTAAAGTTTGCTAAAAATTTATGAAAATTGGACTAAAAGTAAAAAAGTTATGAAACCTCAAATCTTACCAAATATTAACGTGTTGCGTTTTTTTTGCATGTGAGTATATATATATATATATATATATATATATATATATATATATATATATATATATATATATATATATATATGCAAAAAAAACGCAACACGTTAATATTTGGTAAGATTTGAGGTTCCATGTGAGTATATATATATATATATATCTATATATATATATATATATATATATATATATATATATATATATATATATATATATATATATATATATATATATATATATATATATATATATATATATATACTCACATGCAAAAAAAAACGCAACACGTTAATATTTGGTAAGATTTGAGGTTTCATAACTTTTTTATTTTTAGTCCAATTTTCATATATTTTTAGCAAACTTTAGTTGAAATGACTAACTTCAACTTGCGTATCCAGTCTTTTGTTAACTGCTCGGGTACTAGTCATTATTCAGGCTTAACTAAAAGTTCGTTGTATATATATATATATATATATATATATATATATATATATATATATATATATATATATATATATATATATATATATATATATATATATATAAACATTGTAACGAACCTTGGTTTTTGGGTTCTGGGGACCCAAATTCGCGCTAATCTGGGAATATTTTTTCAAAAGCTTTTCGTCGTGACCTCTTCATTCAGCGAATTTTTCTTAATTAAAATTCGCTAAAAATAAATACCTGCATATCTATCAATCTAGTGGAGCTGTCAAGAAATTAGCATGGAAATGTGAAAAAGGCTTTAATTGGAAGTGCAAAAAAGCAATGCAATAACTGTTAATTATTATTACTCTTAGTCGAGCAGTTAATTAAAACAAATTGTTGTCTAGATTAGAATTTCAATTTCCCGTGTCTTAATCAACCAACATAATCAGCTTGTCACTAGACTTTGGTATCACACGGTGTGAATAATTATTTAGTAAACTACATATATGCATGCAAATTATTTCTTACTAACTATTAATTCTTGTAGTCCTTAGTTAACGAAATCATTCTATACAAGATTGTAGATTCTTTTAATGAGTCAGCCTCTAGGCGCTGCGACCTCAATGGGTCTTTTGTGCATTACTCTTTTTATAATAGTTGCCCAAAAAGTTCAGACTTTTCATGTAGTCTACTATTTTTTTGAGGGCTACTTAATGTTTCCTGGGGTGTTAAGGTCACCCCTTCAAGCGATTTGAGCCTTTTGTAGAACTGACCCGTGCAGTCGAATAGCAAGTGTTGGTTCTGCTGCTTCAGTGTAATATCGGCAGTTTTCACTGTCCACCTCAACCATCTTCATAAGGTGATACCTTACTGGGGAGTGTCCTGTGAAAAATCCTGTGGTTGTTCTCAAGTCGTTCTTGTTCAATCCATAAAGCAGTTCAAACTTCTCTGTTGATGTGGTGATGAACCCTTTTGACTGCCTTAAGCATGGCGTTTTCCTCTTGTATTACAGCAGTAGGTATAAACGGTGGTAGGTGGGCTCAGAACTGCCCATCTTTTTTTATTTTTTTATTTCAACAACACACCACGAGGGCTTACAGCCTAAATACTATCGTACCGTGGGTGTCGACAAGGAGAAAAGACGTAACTTGTTAATTCTGGACTTGATGGTTTGGAGGTTCGGGGGAGAAGGAAAAACATGTGCCGGCAAGGAGTTCCACAACTTGGAAGTCCTCGGGACAAAAGAGCGGGCATAACAAGATGTTCTATGTCTGGTGACCTGGACAGTAAAAGGGTGCATTCGCTGTGTTCCACTGGTAGAGATGCCAACAAGTGAAAGGGACTCATTACTTTGAATAATTTGGTTCTTGATTGTGATTGGTCTAGGGCTAGTGTATCTCTTATGAGAAAGAAAGCAAGACTGTGATTTGATGGGGTTGAATTGTACAAGATTTCTACTTCCCCAGTCTAACATTTTTTGGAGATCCACGGAGATAGAACCCTCCATGAGTCTGCGATCCTCATCTAGTTGGGCTAAAGAGACAGGCTTAGAATATTGTATATTGGAGTGGAGGGTACTGTCGTCCGCGTAACTGTGAACTGGGTTGGATGTGCTAGAGATAAGGTCATTGATGTGGAGAAGAAACAAAGTAGGGGCTAAAGCTGAACCTTGAGGAACTCCTGCATTAACTGGATACAGTTTAGAGGAATGGACATCCACGACAACAGAAATGCTCCGGTTAGAGAGGAAATTTTCTGTCCACGTACAGAGTTTTGGTGGTAGGCCATAGGCCGGTAGTTTATTAAGCAGCGCTGCGTGCCAGACCTGGTCGAATGCTTTGGATATGTCTAGAGCGACAATCTGGGATTCACTGTGTAGTTCCATAGACTTGTTCCAAGAATGGGTGACAAAGGAAAGGAGGTCGGCAGTTGATCTGCGCTGACGGAATCCATACTTCCGGTCGTGGATTAGACTGCGTTTTTCAAGAAATTTTAGTAATTCGGTGTTTATATACTTTTCCATCACTTTAGAGATGACTGGAAGGAGAGAAATAGGCCTGTAGTTGCTAGGAAGCGCTTTCTTGGGGACGGGTTGTACTCGAGCAGTTTTTAATTACTAGGGAATGTGCCTCTATTGTAAGATGTCTGAAACAGATGAGTCAGGACAGGAGCAAGTTCTGATGCGCATTTTTTAGGAACAATTGCTGGGATCTCGTCGAGGCCAGGGGCTTATTAAGAGAAGAGAGCATCTTTCGTACCCTTATAGTTTTGAAAATGATATCCGTTATTTTATGCGCTACATTGGGGACTGTTGGTGGTTGAACATTTGGAGGTGGGTTGAGAGTAGAATTTCCGGCGAACAACGAGGCAAAAAGTTCAGCCTTACCCAGGGTGGTAGAGACAATTTCATCCCCTGAGACAAGGGGTGGGAACGTGCTCTTGCAAAAATTATTCCCAATAGATTTAGCAAGAGTCCAGAAGGGTTTGCTGCCGTTTGAGCTTAAGAGGACTTTGTTTTTAATGTGTTTATTAAACGAGTTTTTCGCCTCAGAAAGAATGTGGACATACCTACTGACAGCATTTGGTCCTTCCCTAGTATTATTTAGTCCACAGTAGGAGTCTGGACCATAGAATGGTGTTGTTGCTGCCCTTTTTGCAAGGCTATCTGTTTCCTCGTTTCCTTAGATGCTTTAATGCTCTGGTACCCATATCAAAGTTACTTTGTTGTTCGCCGCCAGTTGCTTTAAGGATTTTTTGCATTCCCAGGTCAGTTTGGACTCGGGTTTAATCCTTTTAGTTACGCAACTATGACCAGTTTGAAAAAAAATTATGAATAATGTGCATTATCAAGCAACTACATTCTCTTTCAATGATGCAATTTTTGTATATCTATCGCCTTTTTGTTTTTCTGAAATGTCCCTTGTGAAGGACATTGTGACTTGACGGCATAAATTAAACTGAACTTACTTTTTATTATAAAAATTATAGAAACAGTTTCGTTCTTCCATACAACATAAATGTACTTTACATTTAGAACAGTATATATGTGTTTTGCTACTGCATTTGTCCATTTTGCATCTCGAGTTTTTTTTTATCGTCATAAACAGGTTAATGATCTGGTGATGTGGTCTAACTTCACATATTCTCTTCATCTTCTTGTCTTCACTTTGCGGATTGCCCCGACTTGGCCTGCCTCTCTTTCGAGTGCATTCATTATAGATGAGATTTTCTGCTGCTAGCTCTCGAAAACGCAGGAGATCCATTTCATTATTTTTTTCGGAATTTTCAGAGCTTTGGTCGCTTTCTTATATTCGAGCCAGGAGTTCGCCAGTGCCAGATCTATTGCATGAGTTATCATTCTCACTGTCCATTTTCTGTTCCGTACATAATACCTGTATATCGACAAGAGGAAGTCAATCTTATCAACTCCTCCCATATTAATGTTATCAGTTCGTACTGCTTCTGGTCTCTCTGCTTCTATGAACTTCTTTCCTGTTTTATCCCACTTTCTGCAAGTATCTTGTTCTCCTACTCCAACAAAATTAGTTCCCACAAGAACTGCCTTGTTGTCATACCATTTCGTTATTACTACTCCATCCTCACTCACAACCATGTCTGATGTACTTTTACCTTTCTTCTTCGTTTCTTTGTCTGTTAGTAGGGGAGGGTTTTGGAACCCATTTACTCGTATATTTCCAACAGCAAATATACATTTCCGTTGAAACAAGTGATAAGAGCTGAGATAGCTGTCAAAGAATAATCCGTGATTGTTCTCTGAAATTCCATCTGCTAGATGTATCATTATCCCAGCTCCGGCTCCAAACTGAGCATGCCCTTCTTTTATTTCTGTAGTAGAACCTTGGTAAAGCAGAAAGTCGCAAATCAGCCCACTCTGTCCAGGTAGGATATATAGTTTTATCCCCCACTTCTTGGGCTTATCTTTTATCTATTGTTTTATATTTATTCAGCCTTCACACACACACACACATATATATATATATATATATATATATATATATATATATATATATATATATATATATATATATATATATATATATTTAGGAATATATATATATATATATATATATATATTTAGGAATATTGCACTACACTGTAATCACTTTTAAATATACACTTTATTTGTTTGCTGTACGTTTGTGATTTCTTATTGGTTTGCGTGGACTGCAGTTTCGAACCGTCCCGGTTCATCATCAGCACGCTACTGAGTACTGCAGTCCACGCAAACCAATAAGAAATTACAAACGTACAGCAAACAAATAAAGTGTATATATATATATATATATATATATATATATATATATATATATATATATATATATATACCGATACCTCTCCATTAATAATTTTTTTTAATAACAATTCACTAAAACCACGAGTATTAGTCTCGAATTTATCTCTGAATCAGGGCATGCAGCTATTTGAAAAGCCTCGATGGTCCAGGCGTAAGAACGTGTGCCTCTGATTTGAAGGGTACTGGGTTCGTTTCCTAGGGTATCACTTTCACTTTTTCAGTACAAACTGTAATAGATTAACATCAACCGAGATTTTGGCATGGTATTTGAGCAAGTTTAATGTCTTCACGTTCCGCTCTTCGGAGCGGTCATTCCCGTGTCCATGCGATGTTGGGCACGTTAAAGATATCTACCCTCCTTACAGAAAGACAGGCGTTCGGCAAAATATCCAGGATAGTGAGGTGAAACTGCTCCCTGGCGTCGGTGATTGGCCATAGTCGCGGAAATAGGCTCACGTTAAACTATAAAAAAATACTATTTGTTATTAGATAACCTATCTGGCCAGATTATATGTTTAACAACCTTTTGATATGAGTGATATTTTAGAGCCTGACTGATAATCATGATAACTGATTAATTGTGATATTGACAATCTGGCATTTTCATCCACGTTCTATTTTACAAAAGTCTGGACATTACAATGTTTTAAATAGCAAATATGTGTTTTTTTAAAGCAGGCATTCAGTTTGGTTACCAGTATGACCTCTATGGTAGAAACAATATACCATATATCATCAAAATAACTTTATTGTTTGAAAATGTACAAAAAATTTTCGAAAATTAACTTAAAATGTCCGCCAAAAAACTAGTTTCCTGGCCAACCAACATTATAGGTTAATAGCAAATTGAGCTATTCAAATTGGAAGCATTTAATAAAAATTCGCTACCATAATGCACTTGCTACGTCCTGAATTTCTTTTCTTGCAAACATGCATTATAATTTCGTGGTCGAAATTCGATACATTAAAAGTCAGCTCAGAACTGACACGGACCGGGAAAATTCGACTATCTAATTAAAACAAAGCATTGTTTAATCTATTTGAACTGATTTAAATAGAAATTCGCTACAGTAACGCATTTCCTGCGTCCCGAATTTCTTTTCTTACAAAATTGCAGTATAATTACGTAGTCTAAATGCGATACATTAAAGGCCAGCTCAGAACTGGCACGAACCAGGGCAATCCGACTATCTAATTACAACAAAGCATTATTTAATATATTTGAACTAAGCAGATTTTAATAAAAATTGGCTACCATAACGCACTTGCTGCGTCCCGAATTTCTTTTCCTACAAATCTGCATTATAATTACGTGTTCGAAATTCGATACATTAAAGGTCAGCTCAGAACTGGCACGGACCGCGGGAATTCGACTATATAATCAAAACAAAGCATTGTTTAATCTATTTGAACTGAGCAGATATTCCTGGCTAACGAACTTATCCAAGCCACTTACAAAAGGAAGGTATTTACCAAATTTGATCGTCATCGGCGTAGTATTGTTTGAGTTATCGGTGTGACATATATATATATATATATATATATATATATATATATATATATATATATATATATATATATATATATATATATATATATATATATATATATATAACCATATTAAGTCTGAAACCAACGTCGGATTTGGGTTCCAGGGGTCCTAAATAGCGCTCGTTTGTAGAAATTAAAAAGTCGCCATCTTTTTAAGAAAATTCAGTAAAATAAAAAAACGATTGTTGTGTTTTACTCTTGACTGTTATTATAATAAACCTCTTTGCCAGTGTTTACCTAAGTTCATCAGCAGTGTAAATAAGAAATAGTTACAGTGAATACCTAGATATCGAACTAGTACAGTTATCTACCTAAAGTGTCTGAATGTTATACTAAAGGTCTGATAAATTTGAGTTTTTGGTGTAAATCAACTCAGAAAGAGTAAGTATTTGTTTTGATTGAACTTTTAATATTCCCCGTGGGTCAACGTCACTATTTTAACTGATTAGGTGATAAAAATAAGATCAGAAAAAACCTCTATGAAATCTTTGTTTAAATTTGCACAATCTTAACAAGATTGATTTCTTAGTTTAATCATTAACAGGTTTTTCTTTGAATTATTAAAATTGATACTACTTTAGAAGGGCGGACTGTGAATCCAGCTAAGCTCAATGTACTCACAAGTTTATCAACAAGGAGCGACCACAACAGAGGTAATAGCATTCCTTCTTGATGACAACATTTTGCCGTCGTCACTGTTGCGTTGGTTTCATTTACATTTTTCTACGAAAATTCACTAGGAAATGAAATTAAATAGATTTCCTTTTAAACCTCTTTGTATAATAACACGACTAAATCCGTCTGATCGAAATTAGTTTATTTATAATTACCCAAAATTGACCAACAACGCTTTTGAAAATGGCGAAGGCATCCATTTACATAATACGTAATAAAATCGAGAAGATATAAAAGAATGATGGCACAGTATATAATTAGGGATAAAAAGAAGCCAGAAACCACGGAACCACATTACAACAAACAATCGACGGCGTGTAATAATAACACACCTCACACATGCATTTATTTAACAATTAAATATCTTAAGTACATTTTAAGAACAGCTTTCTTAACGCGTTATGGAAATAATTAAGGCTAATTATACCCTTAATTTTACAATTTTACAGACTAAAATCATTTTATATGATCAATTCCGTAGAAATGCGAGCCGTACGAGATCATTACGAGCCAATTGCACACGCTCATTATGTAAATATATATAGCGGGTATTATTTGCGTTAGAAATATGTAAATAGCTTATTAAGTATTATATGAGAGAAACCATTAGAAATAATTTGTTTTAATATAAAATTATAAATAAAGGAGAGCGCATTTTATGTTATAATATGTGATACAAACACAAAAGATAATTTTATTTCCCTACTAAGAGCCTCGGTGGTTCAGGGGTAAGAACGTGTGCCTCCGAACCGAAGGGTACCGGGTTCGATACCAGGGTACTCCTTTCACTTTTTCAGTACAAACTGTTACATTAACATCAACCGAGGTTCTGGCATTGTATGTGAGCAAGTTGAATGTCTGCAAGTTCCGCCCTTCGGAGGGGGCGTAAAGCCGTCGGTCCCATGTCCATGTGATGTTGGGCACGTTAAAGATCCCTACCCTCCTTACAGAAAGGCAGGGGTTCGGCAAAATTTCCAGGATAGTGAGGTGAAACTGCTCACTGGCGTCGGTGATTGGCCATAGATTAATGCCTTACGTATGTTTTATTTTCGGGTATAACTTTTTTACTCGTCAACCGACTATCGTAATGGAGGGCTCATATTGAAGCCGAAGATTCAGGCAGAAACGCAAAATTGAAGAGAAGTGTTCCAAATCCTATTCGTTTTAAAAACTTTGTTTGACAGCAGAATTAGCTGGAAATCAAGTTGCTTATGAAAGAACCATTAATTGTAGGCACTACCAATTGTTTCTCGATAGGTCGAAAATTGTCGTTAAAAAAACTGAATTACAAACGACTTGTTTCCAAAGGAAAAATTCTCTTTTTGTAACCATGCTGTAAATAAAAAAAAGTCTGGACGCAGCAAGTGCGTTATGGGAGTGAATTTTTATAAAAATGCTTTGAATAGCAAGTATGTCTTTTTAATGCAAGCAGTCATCAATTTGGTTACCGGTGTAACCTATATAGTAAAAATAATGTGCCATATTTTATCAAAATAACTTATTGTTTGAAAGTGTACAAAAATTTTCCGACAATAAACTTTAAATGTTGGTTTCCTAGCCAACAAACCTTAGGTTAATAGCAAATTGAGTTATTGAAATTTAAAGCATTTAATGAAAATTTGCTACCAATACACACTTACTGCGTCTCGATTTTTTTCTTGCAAACATATTTCGATAAAAAATGCAATAAAATAAGGGTGTTCGAAAAAAAATTTTAGGGATCACCAACGACTTATGGGCCAGCCTGTGATTGTCAAAATGATTTTATAAGATGCAGCTCAAGACACCCTATAATTAACTTATACCATTTGTTTCGTCTCTTGTATAATAATAATTATATTGAGCTTTACCGTAGAAATGCGTCACCCTGTATATATGTAAACAGATAAAAACTGAACGTAAACCCGAATATGGATTCTAGGGGGCCTAGTTTGCGCTCATTTGAAGAAATCTTTTTAAAATTCTTAAGTCGCGGTCTTCTCATTGACGATTTTTTTTGTACGAAAATTAGCTAAAAATGATGGACCGTTAAACCATAAACTTAACAGAAACTACCGCCAAAGCATCAGAGACAAAATAACTGACCTGTTGCATATCAGCCCTTTTTGTAAAACTTCGATCCTTTATATCTGTTGACAAAACATAAAAAACACTGTTTAGTCCACCCACTAACATTAATAAAATCGTAAAGGAATAATTTGCACTTATATATTAAAATTCTCAAATAACACAAATAATTTGTCAACTGAAATTTAAAACAGATAAACGATCTAATAATATACGATAAAAGTCAGTTACAGCGTAATAATATCAAATGTTCTGTTGCTAGGTAACGACTCAGACATACTAGATCTCATATACTTATGAACGAGTTTTTACCATTATCAATAAGCGGTGATATTAAAAATAAATGTTGAAGAGCTCAATTTTCTGTAAACATAGAAAGCTGAATTTCGGTACATCGTCAGGTATTTCCCAAAGCAACATGTCCACCAAATTTTATCTAAATAGCTTTCTAATTTTCGGAGAAAAAAATTGTTTCGAAAGAAAACTCAAAGTTTTCCCGAAATACCTTGTCCGATGTTCTTTTCTAACGAACTCATCCAAGCTATTAATAAAAGAAAAACACTTGCTGAGTTTCATCAAAATCGGTTAATTATTTTTTGAGCTATCGTTTGCATATATATATATATATATATATATATATATATATATATATATATATATATATATATATATATATATATATACATATATATATATATATATATATATATATATATATATATATATATATATATATATATATATAAATTGAAACTAACCCCGGAAACATATTTCAACATGGTTTTTTTTTGGAATTCAAGAAAAACTATTTTTTCAAACGGGAGACAGTAACCTGACTTCTTCAGACACCCTTTCCTGATGCAGAAATAATAACAGAACAATTCTTAGGCAGGCAACAGGCGGTGCTTGAGACACCATTCCGAACGACACAGAGAGGAGACTGAATAAATGCCAGGAAAATATACTCATTTGAGCCGTATATGTCTGCGGTCCAGGAAGATATTATACCCGCCATGCTGCAGAAGAGACCTGGCCTTTTGCTCACAAGCATGTTCACAATACTCAGAGCCAGTTTGTCACTGGGCTTCTAGCCGAAAGTATGTAGGCTGACCAGAGTGGTATTCTTACCAAAGATTGGTCCAGCCTCATGTATTTCATAATTTCTAAACGTCAATACATCTGGAGTTGACATACTGAAAGGCTACATCTAAGGCTCATACTTTAAGATAGATTTTTTATAACAAAATCCTATGCGTCTGAACTTCAACGATCCATCTTAATACGTTCTGTTTAGCTATGCACAGGCCTCCATTTTTACTACTTTAAATAACGCCATTCTTATCATGCTTCAACCCTGGATATGCTGATATTTGGTCCTTTACTCTTTCCAGAATCTGGAGCACTGGAGACAATAGAAGAAAATCCGACCTGACCATTTCCTATACTGTGTAGTTTCTGTAAAATGTATTAACCCCCGATGAAGCTGAAACGCGTAGGGTTTTTATAATATAAAATCTGTCTGGAAAGATAAGCCTTTGATATAACCTTTCAATTATGTCTTTCGTACTTAAGACTCTAGAAAGCCGCTTAACAAACAGATAAGAACTGGGATACTTAGGGAAAACCTTCTACAAAAAGACCAGCGTTTACAACATTAATGTCATGACAAAACAGAAACTGCTCTTCACCGTCTGGTAAGTGGTGGAGAGTGCTGTAGAATATAAAGATGTTCTTCTAGTGGAATTTTTGGACATAGAGGGAGCTTTCTATAGTACATCCTTCGAATCAATCAGCAGGGTTACAGAGAACCTCGGCATATCAGAGACCTCGTGTAGATGGATAGACTATATGCTGAAAGGTAGGATGGTATACACGATATCAATGAGGGAAGCCCCATCTGCCCAGATTCCAGGGAGCTGCCACATGGAGCCGTATTGGCTCCCCTGTTGTAGAGTATGGTTATGGACCGACTGCTGAGAAGATTTATTAACAAGAGATTTAACCCCCTGGGTTTTTCGGACGATCTGATTATTCCAGTCGAGGGAAAAATTTACTGGGGATATTAAAGAAGGCGCTCTAGCCCTGGTAGAAAGGTGTATCACTGAAAAAGGCCTTAGAGTCAGTCCTATTACCAGGAAGAGAAACATGGAGGAAATTGTTCCTCTGTTTCTGCAGGGTAGGCTTATTGCTGTGCTGTAAGATATAAAAATTTAAAAATCGCTGCAAACGCTTATGGCGGTCAGACGAATGTACAACAAAAGTTGAGGTCTAAACCATTTATGGTACGCGGGCTATACCAGGGTGATACAACAGACAATAACGTACACCGTAATAGTATGGTGGCCAAAAGTCATACAAGAGGCAACCAAGCTAAGACTAACCAAGATACAAAAACTTCTTGTTTCGGAATCACACAGACAAGGAGAACCACCCCGAAAGATGCCATGGAGAAACTCTTAGACCTCCCAGCACTTCTCATTCTGATTATGAGAAAGGCGAGACTAGGTCTCGATAGAATGACGGGTCAGATCCTCTAACACAAGTCAGAGGCCGACATAAAGTTTAATGTGTGATGTAAGCGAACCCATATTCGATTGAACTGAGATTACATCACTCACCGACTGAAAAAAGTATTAACCGATTTATTTAAACTTGGTGCGTGTCTTTCTTTTGTTAATAGCTTGGATGGGTTCGTTAGACAAACGAACCAGCTTTTCAAAAACACCTTTTTTTCTGAAAAAATGTTTGTATCTTGAAAAACAACAACGTTATTTTTAGTTGAAATTTGATACACATGTTGCCCGGATACTTTACTATATACCAAAATTAATGTTTCTAGGTTAATGACAAATTTAGCTCAAAAAAATCGGAACATTTAATGAAAATTCGCTACCATAACTCACTTGCTGCGTTCCGAATTTGTTTGATAGGTAAATCCTAATATGCAGATCACATAGCTTAAATCTGTCAAATACCTTCTTCAGAGACGAGCTTAAACCATTTTAATCAGCTCGTGTCCATAAGCGAACTAAAAGGGAATTTAAATACAGTAGTGTTTTATATTCAAAACCCCAAGCAAATAAAGATGTACTGGACAACCAAGAACAATTTGTAGCTATTTATTCTTGCTCGTTTTGGACGTTGAATACTTACACAAATACACAATCGTGTAGAATATAGACACAAAAACCAGTGGTGGCACATAAACAACTTTGACAGGGGAAAAATATATAATATATACATAGAATGTTGATCATAACGCAATAGCGGCTCGTGAAGAACTTTAATTTTAAAATGTCTGCGCTATGACAGTTTTTAAAAAGTTCATTACTAAAAGACTTTAGCATTTAAAGTCTAGGTGGCGATTTTTGTTTTTGGAACTTCGTAAACATTTTTTTTTAACTTTTAGGTATTTCTACTGAAATTTGTGTTATAAATATAAACAAAAAATCATAGTATTTTAAGAAATAAGTCTTAAGCTTTTATTTTTTCCTACAACATAGTTTTAAAGTTTATAAATCAAAATATTTTGCTTATTTTTTAAATACGTACTTTGCATTTTTTCCTTGGGTATTTCCCCTTGTTTTTTTTCATAGTTCCAACGTAAGTAAGTTTAATTTTGATGAGATAGTCTGTAAGCTCTATTGAAGAGTACCAATTATCAGCGGTAATGTTTCTGTTGCTTCCAAATATAGACTTACAAAGGCGAATAACAGCTTGTATTGGAATAGTGAACAGTTTTTCTTCATCTGTAACATCTTTTAACGAATCAGTGCCGTTTCCACAGTAAACATATGTATTACATATGTAGTGGGTTCGAACGTGAACAAGACATTGGACTTTTACCCACATTTCACAGGTTTGCTCGTTGAATACATTTTGAATTTACACCTGCTCCTGAAGCCGACCAGCATTTCATCCACAGTTGCATTAGCTCCCAACGAGTAAGCTGATTGTGGATTTCGATTGAATTTTTCATAAATATGTGAAATCGCTGCAGCTGGATCCGTTTTCACTCTTAGAATAGTTTCCTCGTGGGTATCGAAACTTAGGCAAGTTAACAAAACAGCAAATCTATTTGCTGACATTACCAGCCGAAAAATTTCCCGGCTGATTCCGTCTGTTGAAAAAATTGATTCAATATCCTCGGTGATTTAAAAGCAGCAGCTAATAACAGAAGTACCAGAAAACCATTTTATTTCAACAGAATTTGTTTCCCTGTATTCTGTACGATTCTGACTGCCTGATACTTATTACGAAATTCTTGAATTTTCAAATTTGTATAATGCACAACGATATCTTGTGAGAAAAATTTCTGCCATGCATTAACCGGTTCAATTTTTGGTAAAGTACTTTCATTTCCTGGCAACTTCAATATATTGCGAGCTGGTGTTCTTACCTTTCGGGTTGGTTCAGTGGCAGCCGATTTATGTCTGTTTTTTCCATAGAAATTTTTCTTAACTGTATCAATTGTGTCATTATTCTCTTCACTTTCAGTAACTTGTATCTCATCTTGGTCATCAGAATCACTGCCGGAAAGTTCACTAGCTGTTTCGTGATCACTTGTGATAGCATTATCAGTAGTAATATTGCTATCAGGATCGCCATCTTGGTCTGGCAACTCTGTGTCACATTCCTCAAAGCACTTTAGCACAGTTTCCTCAAAGGTAGGATCTGTAATTCTAACTTTTTTTGGATTGTCGGACATAGTTACTAAAATCGAAAATATTACACTAACTTTGTCGCGGAGTCCCACGGACTCTAAGACCTTTGTAAAACACACTTGCTTTGATGATAGACTGAAGTCGACTGAACACGTGACTGATCACCTCACGACTGGAAGCTACTAAAGAATACGTGATGCCCGATTAACAAATACATTAGTTACTAGACAGTTTATTCTTACAAGAGTTCCAGATACTCCGCAACGCCGGTAAACGGATAACCTTATTGCCCATTGGTTATTTTTTACTGTATCAATTGTAATATGCTAGTGCATGTAGTACTAACAGTTTTCCTATTCTTCTAGCTGGCGCTGTTATTTGAAGACCACATTTTCTGACAATTTATGTAAAACTAAAACACCAAAACACCAAAACATGACAAATGTAAGTCTATGAGGGCTTGCAACAACAGTGATGTAGTTACATTATGTTAGAGTTATATAATCAGCTTTGTAAGGCTTCCTTCTGAAATCTAAAAACTCGAGACAAGAAATATTTTCAACTTTTTTTAGTCACGCCACTGACATAGACATGCAAATACTGAAAGAAACAAAACTGCTTTGTATATAAAGAATGCAGTCAGTTGTTGAAACCATCGGCGAGTTCTGATGCATGAAACGGAATGGTACAGTAATTGCCGGCTTACAGATTCCTTAACTATGTAATTGGAGGTTATATTGATCATTCTGTTGCATAAATTACTGTGATAAATTCTATAATTACTGGTGCTCATTAATAAATGGCGAGATAGTGGTACCAGAGGTGGTTGTGCGAGCAATGTTCCTATCGAACTGGGCAATTTTTCAGTGGATATACGAGGGAGTTACGCCCCTTCGATATCTATCGGTACTGATCGAATTGTTTATAATGCGACCAGGCGTTTTGTACAAATCGTTTGGGAGATTGTTCCCCATGAAATATTGTAGAGCTGTATGGAGCTATCTGGGTGCAGCGTTAGAGCTTTCCACTTTTAAAGTTATTTATACAATCAAGCTATTAAATTATCGTACTAACAAACGTAATACAAAAAAACTCTGGACGCAGCAAGTGCGTTATGATAGTGAATTTTCATTAAAATGTTTTTAATAACAAATATGTGTGTTTTTTTAAGAAAGCAGGCATCAAATTTGGTTACCAGTATAACCTATATAGTAAAAACAATGTGCCATGTTTCATCAAAATAACTTTATTGTGTGAAAATGTACAAAGATTTCCAAAAGTAAACTTAAAGTGTTCCCGAAAAAACACGTTTCTTGGTCAACCTTATAGGTTAATAGCAAATTGAGCTGTTCAAATATGAAACATTTGATCAAAATTAGCTACCATAACGCACTTGCTGCGTCCAGAATTTCTTTTCTTACAAACATGCATTATATTTCGATGGAAAATGCAAAAATGCAATAGCATAAGGCGTGTTTGATTTAAAAAAAAAGGAAATTTGTATCACCAACGACTTATGGGCCAGCCTGTGATTGTAGAAATATTATTTTAAGATGTAGCTCAAGACACCCTATAATTAATATATACAAAAATTTTTCATATCCTATATAATAACGGATATATTGAGCTTTATTGATTTTTTACAAAAATTCGACAAAAATATTTTTTTCTCTTATCTTGTATAATAACAATTATATTGAGCTTTGCCGTTGAAATGCGTCACCCTGTATATATGTAAACAGACAAAAACTGAAGGTAAACCCGGATATGGATTCTAGAAGGCCTAGTTTGCACTCATTTGAAGAAATCTTTTTAAAATTCAAAGTCGAGGTCTCCTCATTAACGAATTTTTTCTACGAAATTAGCTAAAGATTATAGACCGTTAAACCAAAAATTTAACAAACCTACAGCCAAAGTATCAGAGAAAGGGTCTATTTGAAATGACTTTTCTGTAAATATTTTAATAAAATGAAGGACAATGACGGTTGAAGCGGAAACTTAAGGGTTTGCAGAACACTCTCCTTGCGACATTTTCTTTACGTAATCCGTATTTGTTTCAGGTTCTTTACCCAAATGTTGCGAGTTTTGACGTTTCAAATCGCGTTTTTGACGTTTTGAGGAACACCCCAAATTTTTTGTTTTTAACTGCATATAACTTTTTTGTCTTTTAACTAACAGACCTAAATTTTGATACGTGTGTCATTCTTTATAATGCAAACACGCGTACCATTTGGTTGCCCTTACTTTGTTGCCCCGTTTTCAGAAACGGTACAGGTACTAATTTGTTGCTTAAAAAAATAAATTATCATCTGAGTATGACGAACTTCTCACGTTTCTTCTTCAGACATGCCTGTATATCATAATTAAACTACAGGTGGGATCCAAACCGAGAATCGGGAAAAAATGTGCCAATGGTCTGACGACCGCAGCGTTGACAACACACACACATTGTTACACTTAGTCAATACTTTATTTATATGTGGACTGTTCCCTTAAGTGTTAAAGATCGTCAAGAAGGTTCCGTGCATAAAAAACAAGATTTATATTTATTATAAAACTACAGGCGAGTAGCTATTTCTCCTAGCTTTTCATGCATATTTGAGAATGCTTTTATGAACCGACTTATGACGTACTGCTCTCAGCAGCATATATTTACAAAATATCAACATGGATTTGTTGACAATAAATCAACATCGACGGCAATTTACTCATACTATGGCTCCATAATTAAAAGCATCGAGGTTGGCGAGTGTCTTGTTGGTATCTCGTGTAATCTCAGCAGGACATTCGACTGAGTCAACCACGCTGTTTTGATCCAGAAAGTACAAATGTATGGCATACCTGGATTGCCTCTGTTTTGGCTGTCTACTCATTTTTCACATATAAGACAGTATGTTGTTATCGAGCAGAGTGCTTGTAGAATTATTAGCAGCAACCTGGGCGTTCCGCAGGGATCGCTCTTAGGCCCAGTGCTGTGTTTATTATATATTACTGACTTAATTCGCTTTGAGTTGCCAGAGTCGATCACCATGTATGCGGATGATACCTCCGTTATTTTTTTCTAACATTACAGATGTGGGTCTCACAACTGTGTATCTCTATTTTCAGGGACTTGAAGTTTTCTGCTAACAGACTATTTTCGAATTGTGGTAAGACTGCTGCGATTAGGTTTAATAACTACCAAAAGCACTGTAACGTAATACATTTTTTAGACAATAACAATATAGTGTCTGTAAGTGCCACAGATGGAAATTATAAATTTTGAGATATTTTTCTTGACCATTTTTTGAACTGCCATGATCACTGTGCCTATCTGGTTGACAGACTAATTTCGGTTTGACATCAGTTCAGAAACGTAAGGAGTTATATCGAAAAAGATCAGTTGTTAATTCTCTACCATGCGTATACGTACCCTCAATCCATAGAGACGGGGCTGCCAATTCCTGGACTTCCTCCAGGTCACTGCTTGATACGCTGACAGCCAGCTCAAACGACGTGACTACGTAGAACAGTTTTAGCTACTTCAAACTCGGTCAAATGTCAAGGAGATATGGACATGAAATAAAGGACCCCCAAAGCATTTTTGCTGGATGCAGGGCTATCAAGAAGGATACTTTAAGATCTGCTTTTCTGGAGCCAAGTGTCTCACCACTGCCACTACTATTTGTTTGTTTCGTTTTGTAAAACAAAAACTACGTTATTAATTTTTCTTCTCCCGTCAACATTTATTTTTGTGTGCAGGTTTGCTGAACTGCTTTGTATTTAACTTTACAATGATCGCCATTGAGAAAAACAAATAAATAGGCAAATAAAAACATTTTTATCAAGGATCCCTAGGACAATGCACTTAATTCCCTACTATAAGAGGAATAATGTAATTTAATCGTTTAGTATAGTATGTCTTCACGTCTACTGACAGTTACAACTTTTGTCTCAGCATATCTGATAAATACTTTAGTAGTTACTTATAGATAATAAGACACGATTTTGAGGAGAGTGGTCTCAGTTCCGTCATTATAAAATTACAAATTCGCTATTCGATGGTGTAATAAAGAAATATTATGCAAATATATATACAAATCGTTAGGTATTATACAATTAAATGATTATTTATTGTCGGGGCATCATAAAATTAGAGATTCGTTCATTATTTATGGGTGTATCGGAGAAACAAGCGGGGCTACGAAACCATTCATTTAGTTAACTAGCAGGTATTTAAACAGGGAAAATAATTAGTCGACTGTCATGTAGAAATTGACGTACGCATATTTAATTGGAAACGTTGTCGGTCTGGCCAGGTCGGGTGTATTGAATATCAGAAGCGGCCTTCACCAAACAGCTCTTATTAACTTTACAAAGCTGGAATATCGGGGTACACGATGTTCGTGACAGTCTACTTATAAAACTAAACACGAAAGTTAAAACACTTGTTTTGGTTCTGTCTTTTTTGTAACTGTGTAAATATCTACAGGTTATCAAAGCATACAACCAAATGAAAACCAATTTTAATCTATTTCAGTTGAATAATAATAATAATAACAATAGTAAGCTTTATTCTTTTTTTTATTTCAACAACACACCACGAGGCTTACATCCTAAATACTATCGTACCGTGGGTGTCGACAAGCAGGAAAGAGGCAACTTGTTAATTCTGGACTTGAAGGTTTGGAGGTTCGGAGAAGAAGGAAAAATATGTGCCGGCAAGGAATTCCACAACTTGGAAGTCCTCGGTCAAAAGAGCGGGCATAACAAAATGTTCTGTGTCTGGTGACCTGGACAGTAAAAGGGTGCATTCGCTCTGTTCCCTGGTAGATCTGTTGGGGGCAGCAGGTGGAGAAACTATGGAAGAAATCTCCTCTGAGCAGTACCCGTGCAGATATCTATTAGAGAGGGGGGGAGACGTCACCAACGGCACGTCGGTGGGCAAGGGATGGCAGCCTTTGGGTGGGGGTGGGGTCACCGATGAGACGTATAGCTCTCTTCTGAATGGAGTCCAGGATAGCGAGTGGAGAAGCGATAGCGACACCCCAGATGTGGGAGCAGTATTCGAGGTTTGGCCTTATTTGTGAAGTATATAAGGTATAGAGATTAGCTGGTGAAAAGTATTTGCGAGCCCGGAAGAAAAAACCTAATTTCTTAGCAGCCGCTTCTACAATTGATGTGGCATGTTGGTGCCAATTGAGATTTCGATCCACAGAAATGCCAACAAGTGAAAAGGACTCATTACTTTGAAAAACTTGGTTGTTCATTCTGATGGGTCTAGGGCTGGTGTATCTCTTATGAGAAAGAAAGCAAGACTGAGATTTGGTGGGGTTGAGTTGTTCAAATTAAAACAACTTAATAAATATAAATGTAGAGACTTCTTCTCTGGCTTCACAAATACCTGTTTTATTCTCGGGAACATGTTTCATCTTTTACGTCATCACCAGTTAGGAGAAATTTGAATTTTTTTATGCGCATAATCTTGTTTTTTTTTTTGGAGTGCGAAAGCTTATTTTACTGGTTAATATTTTTCGATCGCTAAACCTGAAATGGTTTTCGTCTCATTTAACTTTGTTTCATTATAGCATCGCAGTTTTCTGTAGGCAAATATATCCATTAACGTTGAAACAATTTTAAGTAAATGCATATATTTTCTGTGCCCAATGTGTTGAGCGCATGCGAAACGGGAGAAGAAAATTTCATTTAAAGTTAAAATGACGAAGAGAACTTTATTGGAGGCACGAGCGTTGTTTCCATTTTTTTTTAATATTAATAACATTCATGGGTAAATTTGCAGATTAGGGCATTGTTCGTTTAAAAAATAATAAATCAGAAACATGCTTAGAAGAACCCCTTTATGCATTAACCATCGGACAAATGCTGTGATCTCAACTCCACAATACAGTTAAGAGACATAAAGTAGATTTGAGGTTCTGTGCAAAGTAAACATGCTACAACGGAGCTAGAAAAGCAAACTGTAAAAAACTCACCTTACAGAAGTCCATATACAGGAGAAACTCCTTACCAACACCGTTTCTCCATAAAAAAACTTCCACTTTGCCCAATTCAAGAAAAACGCGTAATCTGATTCGTTATTAGAATGAAGTGAATAACTGAAAGTGATACCAAAGCATCACATAAATGGTCTATTTTAAATGAATTTTCAGCAAATATTTTAATAAAATAAAGAACAATGAAGATTATAGCTGAAACTTCAGGCTTTCTAACTTCTCACGACATTTGTGCTGCATAGCCGTATTCATTTAGGTTGTCTATCTAGAATATGTCAATTTTGACGCTTAGAATCGCGACTTTTTTGACGTTTTAGGAAGAAAAACTTAAAAGCTTATAACTTTTTTTATTTTAACGTAGAGATTCAAATTTTGGTGGATGGTTTTCTTTTAGTGAATTTTCTTAAAAAAAATTCACTAATGATGAGATCCCGACTTTTGAATTTTGAAAAAATTTCTTCAAATGAGCGCTAATTAGGCCCCCCAGAACACATATCCGGGGTCAGTTTCAATTTTTATTGGTTGGTGAATATCTTCCTTTTGCAAATGGCTTGGATAAGTTCGTTATCCAGGAAAATCGGCCCAGGTTTTCCCGGAAAATTGTATGTTTTCTTTCAAAAAAATATATATATCTCCAGAATTAACAAAGGAAGGGCAACCAAATTTGGTATGCGGGTTTATATCGTTATAGGTGAGCTACCTACCAAATTTAGCTCTGTAGGTCAAAAGAAAAAAAGTTATAGGCATTTAAAGAAAAATAAATTAGGGTTATCCTCAAAACGTCAAAGTTGCGATTTTAAACGTCAAAATCGGCAATATTTAGGCAAAGAACTTAGATCTAATACGGGCTATGGAAAGAAAATGTCCCAAGTAGAATGTTTTACAAACCCTGATGTCTTAGCTTCAACCGTCATTGTCCTTCATTTTTCATTAAAATTCATTTCAAATAGACCCTTTCACTGATGCTTGGCAGTAGCCTTAGCTATAGAGTTTATCGTTTAATGGTATACAATTTTTGTCGAATTTTCGTAAAAAATCAATAAAGCTCAATAGTTCCGTTATTATACAAGATATGAAAAAATATTGTATACATTAATTATAAGGTGTCTTGAGCTACATCTTAAAAAAATATTTTTACAATCACAGGATGGCCCATAAGTCGTTAGTGATACAAATTTTCATTTTTTTTTAATCAAACACGTCTTATGTTATTGCATTTTAGCATTTTCCATCGAAGTATAATGCATGTTTGTAAGAAAAGTAATTCTGGATGCAGCAAGTGCGTTATGGTAGCGAATTTTGATCAAATGCTTCATATTTAAATAGCTCAATTTGATATTAACCTATAAGGTTGACCAAGAAACGAGTTTTTTCCGGCACACTTTAAGTTTACTTTCGGAATTTTTTTCTTACATTTTCAAACAATAAAGTTATTTTGATGAAACATGGCACATTATTTTACTACATAGGTTATACTGGTAACCAAATTTGATGCCTGCTTTCTTAAAAAAACACATATTTGCTATTAAAAACATTTTTATGAAAATTCACTACCATAACGCACTTTCTGCGTCCCGAATTTTTTTATGGTATAAACCATTATACACAATGGTTGCCCTAACTTTGTTATTTCCGGAGATATAAAAATTTTCCGAAAGAAAACGCAACATTTTCCAGGAAAAACTAGTCAGATTTTCCTCGCTAACGAAGCTATCCAAGCCACTTGCATAGGGAAGGTACACACCAAATTTTCTTAAAATGGGTCCATTATTTTCTGAGTTATGGGTGTGACACAAAATATATATAAAGTCTGAAACCGACCTTGGATTTGGGTTCCAGGGGTCCTAAATAGCGCTCATTTGAAGAATTTTATTTAAATTCAAAAGTCGCTATCTCCTCATTAGTGATTTTTTTAAAAGAAGGTTCACTAAAAAGACCTATTATGTAGTTATTAGTAGCATTTTTATAAAAATTCACTATCATCCGGCACTTGCTGCGTCCATACTTTTGTTATTCTGGTTCCTGTTTCGGGTTCCATCCACAGTGTCCAATGTATATATCTTTCGACAACATGTTTATCAAATTTGATAAAAATAATTTTCTAGTTTTTGGAGATACAGAAATCAACATGCTATATAATAAGATATATTTCCCAAAGACAACATACATTGTATAGGACTAGAGAGAGTCGACCTGCCCGTGGTAGAGCATCAACAACTGATCCTTATCCATATAACTTCTTACGTTTCTTAACTGATATGAAACCGCATTAGCTTCCCAACCAGATACGCACGGTGATCATGCCAATTCAAAGAATGGTCTAGAAAAATACCCAAAAATTTATAATTTCCATCTGTGGCTATTGCGGACACTAAGCTGTTAGTGTCTAAAAAGTTTATTGCGCTACAGTGCTTTTGATAGTTGTGAAACCTAATCGCAGCCGTCTTACCACAATTCAAAAACAGTCTGTTAGCAGAAAACCATGCATTTAACTCCGTAAAAACAGAGCTGCACCTAGCAGCGAGACCCACATCGGAAATATCAGAAACAATAACGGAGGTATCATCAGCGTACATGGTGATCGACGCTGGCAACTTCAAGCTACCCAAGTCATTAATATACAATAAGAACAGCACTGGACCCAGGACCGATCCTTGCGGAACGCCCAGGTCACTGCTGATAATTTGAGAAGCGCTCTGCCCAACAACAACATACTGTCTTCTCTGGGAAAAATAACTAGACAGCGGCAATCCTCGTACGCCATACATCTGTAGCTTCTCGATCAAGATAGAGTGATCGACGCAGTCAAATGCCCTGCTGAGATCACAAAAGATACCAACAGGACCCTCGCCAGCCTCTATGCTCTTAATTACAGAGCCATAGTATGAATAAATTGCCGTCGATCTTGATCTATAGTCCAGAAATCCATGTTGATTTTCTGTAAATGTTTGCTGCTGGGAGCAGTACGTCACAAGCCGGTTCAGAAACGCATACTCAAATACACATGAAAAGCTAGGAGGAATCGCCACTGGCCTGTAGTTTTCCAACAAAGAGAAATCTTGTTTTTTATGTACCGGAACTTTCTTGTCGATCTTTAACACTTCAGGGAATATCCCACTCATAAAAGAAGTATTAACTAAGTGCAATAATGGTTTAATTATAATATACAGGGAATTCTTAAGAAGAAACTTGGGAAGATCGTTATACCCAGATGATAACTTATTTTTTAACTTACAAGTTAGTACATTATAGAGTTCCGGTTCTGAAAACGGCCCAAGATAAAACGAATTTGGCGGAGACGTAACGTTCTTCATGAACTGCCTATAGTTAATCTTGTGGTCGGCTATCTGAGAGACCGTCTGCCTTGGAGTCTGTTCAAAATAGAAGTTGAACAGGTTAGCAACCTCATCAGCAGAAGTCACCATACGATCACCCTGCTGGATATGAATCTCACCGTCACTCTTCCTACACTTGCCGGATAGTTCAGATACAATCTTCCAAGCACCCCGTATAGGATTATCAAATCGATATAATATATTTTGAAAATATTGTTTTTTGATTGATTTTACGAGATTGTCATGCTTTTGTTTCGCCATTTTATAAGATAAATCTAATTCCGCATATGAAACTTTTAAGCAGTATAGATCTTTAATATTCAAGCTTGATCTCCTTACTTCATCAGTTACCCAATTTTTGGAAAGGTCACCTCTCACTTTTCGGCAACGTTTCGGGAAATTAACCTCAAAATGGCAAAAAAATATGTTAAAAAAGTATTTACACGCCTCATTTATATCAGGTAAACTATACAAATCTGACCAGTCTTCAGACTCTAAGTCTCGCAAAAAATTACCTACAGCATTGTCATTAAAGGAACGCGTTATTATGTTATTATTAACCACCAATGATGACTAGTCACTTTTGTAAATTGCAACGTGCAGATTGTTATGGTGTTTTATGGTAGATTTTCAATGAAAATCCAGTAATGAAATAAATCAAGTTTACAGAACTAACCTGAATATTAAGAACCGTTGCACCTCTATTACCTAGCAACTCGCATATATAAACTCCATTCGTTCACCTACCATAAATTTTATCATTGACCAACACATTAGGAAATGTCCTATCTGCAATACAAAACACCTTTTACATCTGATTATCATTCAAAGCTTGCTCTATGGAATCGATGAATTCTTAGATCAATTTAACAACCATTTGAATTCAAACGAGGCGACAGCCTCTGTAAAACTAATGTATTTATTTTTTGCATTATAAAATTGCCGATTGTTTTTAAATACCAAATAAGTGCACGAAATGAATATAAATAGGTGTAAAATTGCCAACGTTGACCATTTATTTTTTACAATTGCACACTTTAATTATATTTAATGCTTTTGCTGGCCTTTCCATACAATAGAAATCGATTTGAAAATTACCAGTAACGATGCATTTATACAACTTCATTAAATAAAGTGTACAAATTGCAAATTAAATTTGCAAATTACAAGATTTGAATATTTCATGCGTGAGTCAGTGTAGTCAACGAACCGATAAATTTCTAATGAAAATGCGGCATAAGTATTAATAAAATTATGGGTAAACTACTAAACGCGCGATTCTGCAACTGGCACATTATAAGTGTCATTATCACAGTGTAAATGCGATGTCGCTCTCTTGTTGCAACCACGACTCTGAGTCTCCAGCTGATGTTTTTATTTCATTACAGCTTCCACACTACTTTATTAATTCTGTCAAAGGTAAAGGACCCCTCTGCGCCGCAGACGAACATTTTTTTAATTTTCAAGGTCACGCGATCTCCTGGCAGTTCACAACAAACATTTGTTTGGTTTTTGATATATTTTGAAAAATTTGCATTTTTCGATTTTACATATTATTTTTTTCTGATCTTATGGACCTACACTAATACCTATGACACTTCTCCACAGCAACTTTTCATGTTAGAGAATTTTTCGTAAAACGAAAAATTCACTAATGAGGAGATCTGCGTTTAGATATATATATATATATATATATATATATATATATATATATATATATATATATATATATATATATATATATATATATCACACCGATACCTCAAAAAACAATTGGCCGATTTTAATAAAATTTGGCATGTACCGGGTGATTTTTTTAAGTGTCTCACCCCTGTAATTTCTTTATTATCAGATATATCAAAAAATTCCAACGCCATCTGTCAAACTACCACGCGATGAGTTCAAATATTGCGACAGAAAAACAATTGCACATCGCCTTCATAGAAATCCGTGCCCAACGTTGATTTTCTTAAATGGAACGATAGGCCTCAACACATACAGTCGATGCAGAATCGAAAGCTACGCTACAACGATGCCATGCTTTTATTTCTGAGTCGAGCCGTTTCGGAGACATGACGTCACAAAAT
Organism: Tillus elongatus; assembly: GCA_964006375.1. Classification (NCBI taxonomy): domain Eukaryota; kingdom Metazoa; phylum Arthropoda; class Insecta; order Coleoptera; family Cleridae; genus Tillus; species Tillus elongatus. Next base: position 7,610,438 of record OZ023266.1, on the reverse strand, counting down.
TTCAAAATGTTTGTGATTTTTTAAGTGTCTCACCCCTGTAATTTCTTTTATTCACTGCGAACTGCTTTGTAACGTAAAAATATTTTTGTTTGTCAGGTGGCGATGGAATTTTTTGGTTACCTCTCATAAAAAAGAAATTACGGGGGTGAGACACTTGAAAAATCACATACATTTTGAAATTTTGTGACGTCATGTCTTTGAAACAGCTCGACTCAAAAATCCGAGCGTGGCATCAATTGTATGTGTCTAAGGCCTATCATTCCATTTAAGAAAATCAACGTTGGCCATGGATTTCTATGAAGGCGACGTGCAATTGTTTTTATGTCGCAATATTTGAACTTATCGCGTGGTAGTTTGTCAGATAGCGTTGGATTTTTTTGATATCTCTGACAATAAAAAAATTACAGTTGTGAGACGCTTAAAAAATCGCAAACATTTTGAAATTTTGTGACGTCATGTCTCCGAAACGGTTCGACTCAGACATGCGAGCGGGGCATCGTTGTACGCAGGTTTCGATTCTGCATCGACTGTATGTGTCTGAGGCCTATCGTTCCATTTAAGAAAATCAACTTTGGCCATCGATTTCTATGAAGGCGACGTGCAATTGCTTTTCTGTCGCAATATTTAAACTCATCGCATGGTAGTTTGTCAGATGGCGTTGGATTTTTTTTGATATGTCTGATAATAAAGAAATTACAGTGGTGAGTCGCTTAAAAAAACCACCTGGTACCTTCCTTTTGTAGATAGCTTGGATGCAATTTTGCTTTCGAAAACAATTGTATATCAAAAAATAAAAAAAGCTATGGTAACCAAATTTGTTAGGTAGGTTTACGATATAAAAAGTAAACTATATACCAAAATTTAGATTTCTATGTTACAAGAAAAAAAACAGTTATAAAAATATTTGGTGACAGATCATTTCTATGAAAATTCACTACTTTAACGCACTTGTTGCGGCCAGACTTTTTTTATAACTTTAATATCTAATAAATAATAATAAACAATAATAAACAAATCAATTCCACTTTCCAAAAAGAAACATGAAAAATCCAGATTTTCAAAGTCTGTAAATGTGACACATACCGGATCATTTAACTTTAACGGCAACATAGTAAAAATAAAAATACACGACTGACGGTCCGAGTAAATCTAAATAAACGACAGAAACTAAGCTTTGAAGCAGACTCAGAACCCTGCATCACTTTGGTGGCCATAATTAATACCAAGTCAACAGCGCTGGTGCCATTGCCATGACAACCGTCTCATGCAAACTATAAGAATTCGACCCAGCATTTCTGTGTAAACGAGTCTGGCCCAGTTGCTCGTTGCCAATAGTATGTGCTCTGCAACACGTAATACGCTGCGCGTTTGTGCATAATGTATATCAATTCGGGAATCAGGGGTTTGCAAACTATATCATACCATAAAATACTATAAAAATACATTATCAACTGCGGCACGACCTAACTAGACATTTTTATGTGCTAGTACCAAATGAATTTGAGTGGAAAAAAAATGAAAATTATGGTGGATTTTGAATAAAAAGGTTTAGCTTAACCGAAAAATAAAGGTGAAGCGGCGCTTCATCTGCGTCATCTGACGAGCCGCCACTGCTCTGCTGCCATCGCCCTGTCGCTCCCCAGACTTGTCACCGATCGAACATGTGTGGGATATGATTGACAATCGACTGGGTAATTTACCCCTATGAGCAAATAACTTAGTTGACCTTGACCACCGAATTTAAGAAGCCTTGGATGACATTCCTCACGATACCATAAATCATTTAATTTCAAGCATGCCTCGAAGAGTTCTCGAATTCATAAGAAACCTCGGAGGACCCACCCATTATTAAATAATGTTATTGTTTTATATTTTAGTTTGAAAATGTAATCATTTTTTAAGTTTGATTAAACAAACATTGTGGTTCTGGAATACGAGAGCGTTCCTAGACTTTTAAAACACAGTGTATTAGCAACATTGTTATCCATTGTTTTTCCGGATATACTTATTTTTACATGAAATTCTTTGGATTTTTTCGCGGTTTTATAACTTTTTGTGAAAAATACGCTACCATAACACACATTATGAGTCCAGGCTTTTAAGTTGATAGGCATATTGTTGTATACTTGGTAATTACTTGACTTACATATTTTTTAACAAGTTATTTACATGTAAATGTAATTTAAAAGGCTATATATCTTCATTCCACTGCCAGCAACTACATAACACAAATGTTATAATAATAAGGAAGAAACTAATTAGACAAGTTGGTAACGTATAAGAATTTTCCCAACACATATAATACATTCAGAATATGGAGAATATACAGAACAATGAAGATAATAACAAATAAACAAGTCACGATTCTGTTGATGTACCTACACGAGTATAACATCCAGATCTTGCAGTTGTACAGAACAGGCGGTTAATAATTGTAATTTAAGAAGATCCCAAGGCGTTTTGCATTTGCATGCCGCGAATTCTTGCACATATCTTTCACAAGTGGAAACAGTACAGTAACTAAAGATTTCTCAACAAATATAAACACAAAAAATTATAAAGGCTTCCTTATTTATTCAGTAGTCACAAAATACTCAGTAAGTGGTGGACGTGCCGCCACCTAGTTGTGGAACCAAGCAGTATGCTGTCACGCCAGCTCCAAATAACACAAGGTGTTAAAAAAATAGAGACTGGATACAGCTAACTAACAATTTAGAAAATTGTCAGCCCTGGCCCATTTCTACTCCAATATAGGGACAAGGTATATAAGACTCGATGCATTTTCGCAACAATTAGAACCGTAGACCGGTTTCGCTCTCATTAAAGCTCTTCAGTACGGCATACTAATTGTAGCAAAAATGCACACTTTGTGTTATTTGGAGCTGGCGTGACAGCATACTACTTGGTTCCGCAACTAGGTGGCGGCGTCCACCACTTTCTGAGTATTTTAAGACTGGCTATACGATAGCCGTATTATTTTTGGTGCATTTTTGCTACAATTAGTATGCCGTACTGAAAAGCTCTAATGAGAGCGAAACCGGTCTACGGTTCTAATTGTTGCGAAAATGCATCGAGTCTTACATACTTTGTCCCTTTATTGGGGTAGAAATGGGCCAGGGCTGACAATTTTCTAAATTGTTAGTTAGCTGTATCCAGTCTCTATTTTTTTAACACCTTGTGTTATTTGGAGCTGGCGTGACAGCATACTACTTGGTTCCGCAACTAGGTGGCGGCGTCCACCACTTACTGAGTGTTTTAAGACTGGCTATACGATAGCCGTATTATTTTTGGTGCATTTTTGCTACAATTAGTATGCCGTACTGAAGAGCTCTAATGAGAGCCAAACCGGTCTACGGTTCTAATTGTTGCGAAAATACATCGAGTCTTACATTCAGTAGTCACAGGAAAGAATCACAACACAAATATTTAATTATGAACTATTTGCTTACAAAAATAGTGCTACAAATTGTATCATAACTTCCACATAGCTGTGATAATCTACGCTCCTCAGAAAAATATCCTCATGAAATAAATTTAGGGACCACGAGTACCCAAAGTAATATATCAATTCGTTAGTTATTGCGACTATTAACAGACAGACTTACAGATCGACAGACCGACCGATCGACAGGCAAAAAATGTTCGTTCCCAAATCAAGTTGTCTATATGTTTTGAGACCTTTTTCGCAGTTTTGGCAAAAAAAAATAGAAATTTCTGTGACAGCTATTTCATCCCCATACATTCAACCCCTAATTTAATTTGAGCACAGAATACCGGATGTTTAATGAAATTGAATGCTCTCTAATAAAAAAAACCATAAAAGATTATGTTACTCAAGTTTCAACGACAAAATATGAATTCTCGCCAAATTACACCCCGTTCACCCCCTACCACCTGAAGCGGTTTTATCCAAAAACAACCCGAACCGTTTGTTTGTTTTGTGCTAATTGTATACCAAATTTGAAGACGATGTCTCAATTCGTTCTGAAGTTATCGTGGCTACAAACAGCCGGACATACAGACCGACAGACAAAAAAACTTCGTTCCCAAATCATGTTTTCTATATGTTTTTACGCTTTTTACGACGTTTAAACCAAAAAGTTTTTTTCTTTTCTTCTTTCTTAATTTCTGTAACCGATATCATAGTTCCACACGTATTGACGATGTGGAAGTAATTTCTGTAATCGATAGCATACTTCCACATGTATTGACGGTGTGAGAGTAATTTCTGTAACAGATACCATACGCCCACGGGTATTATTGACGATGTAAAAGTAATTTCTGTAACCGATACCATACTCCCACACGTATTGACGATGTGGAAGTAATTTCTGTAATCGATACCACACTACCACACGCATTGACGATATGGAAGTAATTTCTGTAATCGATACCACACTTCCGCATGTATTGACGATATGGAAGTAATTTCTGTAACCCATACCAATTTCTGTAACCCATACCATACTCCCACGCGTATTGACGATGTGGAAGTAATTTATGTAACCAGTCAATTTTTCGTGAAAAAAAAAATAAAAAACAAAACCAAACGTTCAAAAATGTTTATTCAGTTAAGTAAGTGTTCAAATTGTTGACCACCAGCTTCCATATAAAAGTTAAAATTTTGTTCAAAACGAGCTCTGACATTCTGGAGCATTTGTGGAGTTATTAGACGGCATTCTTCAACAATGCGTCGTCGTAATTCTTCCAGAGACTCCGGTTCTATTGCGTAAATTCTAGTCTTTAAATGGCCCCATAGAAAGAAGTCTAAAGGAGTTAAATCCGGTGATCTAGGGGACCACTCAATAGCACCTGTACGCCCAATCCATTGTCCTGGAAACTCTCTATTCAAAAACTCCCTAACACGTTGTGAAAAATGCGGAAGAGCTCCATCTTGTTGAAACACTAATTGATTTCTTGACATCGATCATCATTTTCAACAATGTCAATTAGTAGAGGGTAAATGATATCTTCTGGTAACTCCAAATACGTGTCGCCACTCAAATTTCCATCCAGTAAAATTAGTCCGATTAAACGGTTTCCAAAAATGCCAGTCCAGACATTCAATTTCTGTGGAGTTTGAGTGTGGACTTCGTGAAAATTTCTTGGATTATTATCTGCCCAATAAAGACAATTATGACGATTGTCTGTAGAGTGTAATAAAAACGTACACTAGTCTGAAAAACAGATATTGAACAGAAAGTTCCCGTTATCAGCTATTCGTGCAGTCATAACTTCACAAAACTTCAGCCGCCGATCAAAATCATCTTCATTCAGTTGTTGTACAAGATGAATTTTATACGGGTAAAATTTATGATGCTTCAATATTCGCAGAATTGTTCTTCTTTTGATGTTTGAAACAGTGGCCAATTTTCTCGTGCTCAAAGTTGGGTCTGCAGCAATTTGTCCTGAAACTTCAATCTCAGTAGTCTCATTTCTAACCAGAAATTCACGTTCAGGATCCCGTTTTTTGTTGGCTACTGAACCACTTTCTCTAAACTTTACAACTAACTCCAAAATGTATTTTCTGTTAACATGTCTGTTCGGATGTCGTTCATTAAACAAATTTGCGGTACGGTTGGCACAGTCATCTTTTTTGAAAAAAAAAAGAGTAATTATTTAAACTCTTTCTTCTCTTTCTTCTACAGAATACACCATTGTGAAATTAATTTACGGTAGTACTATCAAGTATCAAACCGACCGATAAACTGAAATAGTAAACCGTATTTCTCTCATTCCGATAAGAAATGTTCTAATAGTCAATTTTTTGTTTACAAACCAACAAAACATTGACTATCAGCACATTTCCTATTGGAATGAGTGAAATGCGTTTTTGCATCTTCAACTGTGAACAATTTTTAAACGAGTTAATAAAACTTCCAAAAAAAAAATTGTGTGCAGAATTCAGAAAAGAAAGAGCTTTCAAATGATGTAACACTCGACCCATGTTCCCTATTTAAATATAAGGGTTGTTATCACCACCCTTAAGGGGTTGATGTGACAAAGTTGAGTTTTATGTCTAAACATGTCCCCCTCAATATTAAGATTGACGTGTTTCAGCGTATCTTAGAAAAAAAAATTCTCTGGACGCAAATTAGTCTGTTTCGTTTTCAATGCGCCACCCTATATATATATATATATATATATATATATATATATATATATATATATATATATATATATATATATATATATATATATATATATATATATATATATATATATATATATTTATTTATTTATTTATTTATTTATTTATATATACAGCCTGTGCTGTTGCGACCTTTCTATATGGAAGGCAACGGGAAACCACTTGTTGCACCAACCAGTAACCATGGTAGCCAGAGCCATGGTTGTGACGACAAGACGGCATCCTTTTAGTGAATTTTCTTAAAAAAAATTCACCAATGAGGAGATCTCGACTTTTGAATTTTGAAAAATTTTCTTCAAATGAGCGCTATTTAGGACCCCTGGAACCCAAATCCGAGGTCGGTTTCAGACTTTATATGTTTATATATATATATATATATATATATATATATATATATATATATATATATATATATATATATATATATATATATATATATGTTTATATATTTATGTGTCACACCTATAACTAAAAAAATAATGGACCGATTTTGATAAAATTTGGTAAATACCTTCCTTTCGCGAGTGGCTTGGATAAGTTCGTTAGCCAGGAAAATCCGCCGAGGTTTTCCCGGAAAATTTTTGTTTTTTTTTCGAAAAAAATCGAAAAAAATTTATATCTCCGGAATTAACAAAGTAAGGGCAACCAAATTTTATACGCGGGTTTATATCATTATAGGCAAGTTACCTACCAAAATTAAGCTTTGTAGGGTAAAGGACAAAAAAGTTACAGGCATTCAAAGAAAAATAAATTTGGGTTCTCCTCAAAACGTCAAAATCGCGATTTTAAATGTCAAAATTGGTGAGTCCCTTCCTTTTGCAAGTGGCTTGGATAAGTTCGTTAGCCAGGAAAATCCGCCGAGGTTTTCCCGGAAAATTTTGTGTTTTCTTTCGAAAAAAATTTATATCTCCAAAATTAACAAAGTAAGGGCAACCAAATTTTATACGCGGGTTTATATCATTATAGGCAAGTTACCTACCAAAATCTAGCTCTGTAGATCAAAAGACAAAAAAGTTACAGGCATTTAAAGAAAAATAAATTTGGGTTTTCCTCAAAACGTCAAAGTCGCGATTTTAAACGTCAAAATTGTTAATATTTAGGCAGTGAACCTGAAATTAATATGATCTATGGAAGGAAAATGTCACAAGAATAATGTTTTACAAAGCCTGAACTCTTAGTTTCAATCGTCATTGTCCTTCATTTTACTAAAATATTCCCAGAAAATTCATTTCAAATAGACCCTTTTTCTGATGCTTTAGCAGTAGTGTTTGCTATAGAGTTTATCGTTTAATGGTATATCATTTTTGTCGAATTATCGTAAAAAGTCATTAAAGCACAATATATCCGTTATTATGCAAGTTACGAAAAAAAGTTGTATACATTAATTGTAGGGTGTCTTAAGCTACATTTAAAAAAATATTTCCACAATTACAGGCTGGCCCATAAGTCGTTGGTGATTCAAATTTTCTTTTTTTTTTTAGTGAATTTTTTTAATCGAACACGCCCTATGTTATTGCATTTTTGTGTTTTCCATCGAAATATAATACATCTTTGTAAGAAAAGAAATTCGGGACGCAGCAAGTGCGTTATGGTAGCGAATTTTCATTAAATGCTTCAAATGTTGAATCAATTTGCTATTAACCTATAAGGTTGACCAGAAAACCAGTTTTTTGGGGAACAATTTAAGTTTACTTTCGGAAATTTTTGTACATTTTCAAACAATAAAGTTATTTCGATGAAACATGGCACATTGTTTCTAATATATAGATTATACTGGTAACCAAATTTGGTGCCTGCTTTCTTAAAAAAACATATTTGCTATTAGAAACATTTTTATGAAAATTCACTACCATAACGCACCTGCTGCGTCCAGAGTTTTTTTAATTGTGGCGGTAACAGTGATAAATAATTCACTATGCCTACAATAATTTTTTCATCATCTGGTGATAGAAACACTTCTAGAGAAAACTTGATCGAAAGGAGAGAAGCATAGAACCAAGTAGGAGCAATTAGTGTGCGTTTTTGAGCGAACACAAGCGATTACGCTATTAAAGTATTAATTTCAAGACTTAACTCTAATAACAGTGTTGAGCTGGTAGATATAATTAACGACCACTGCTAATGTGTAAATAATTACAACAGCTCTGGTTCAAGGTATACCTATACCAACACACTCACACACACTTACAACATTCTACCATACGATCACTATCTCTTCAGTTGTTATATATCCACCAAAACACTCTGTAATCTTGCCGTTCTTAATACCTTCACAAATTATGATAATTCGCCGTCCTCCATTTTATATATACACTGTTTTCCTCTGCGTGCCTAATTTACTGTAATATGCAGGACAGGCCTGAGCTCGAAGAATGCCCGGAAATGCTGGAACTATGGAGATATTTCAACAGTTGTTAAGTAATGAATGTTTCTGTTGAGCTTTCCAGCTTGTTTGGTGCACGAAATGTTGTAACACTTAATAGGTTTGTCATTAAGTGACACTGATTGCGTCTAAATCTTCTGCTTATTCTGTTAAATGCTCATTGTTTGTTTTGCTTGTTGATGATGTTACTGGCTTGGATATCAAGTTTGTGATAGAATGTTAACTACATGGAATGCAATTTTTTTATGGGAAAGGTGAACTATATTACAGTTCTTAATCACTTTTTTTTCCATTAGACGTTGTCGTATGATCATCTAGTTTGAGAGTATGTTATGAAAAATAGATGATATTTTATACCGTTGCAAAGTGAACTTGCAGATATGAACTCACATGGTGAAGTAAATTACTTTAAATTAATACAGAGTGGCGCAAAAGAAACGCATTTTTTGAATGGCCAGTATTTTGCAAAGAGAGATGTGATGACCACGCCGCCTGGTGTTGGTTCCGTTAGGAAACCAGATAATGTTGAAACAGTGAGTAGCTAGGTTCTTGGTAGTCCTAAGCGTTCCACCAGGCGCCAAGCATCATATCTGGGTATTTCCTGTCGATCGCTACAACACATTTTGCATGACAACGTGAAATGTCATCCCTACAAAATATTGATTGTGCAACAGCTGACCCAAAGGAATTCTGCACAGCGCAGACAATTTTGTGAGAGAATGCGCGCCCTTTTTGCTAATGACTCTGATGCCGTGATTAAGATAAGTAACGAAGCACATTTCCATTTAGATGGATATGTAAACAAAGAGAACTGTAGGTATTGGAGAATCAACGAGAGCTGCACCAAAGACTTCTCTATGGTACGAAAGTAACAGTGTGGTGCGAACTGTCCAGATAAGGAATCTTGGTTCTTTTGTTAAGAGGAGGAACGAGAAGTAACAGTAACTTCGACACGTTATGTTGACATATTACAAAAGTTTCTTTTACCACAACTTCAACGACGACGACGACAAGTAAACATGGGAGAACTGTGGGGTTCCATCAAGACGATATCACAGGTCACACAGCGAGAGCATCAATGCAATTGTTTGAATGTTTCCTCCACCTGTGACCTCCCGTCTCTGCGGTGTTTCTTGGTCCCCACGTTCTCCAAATTTTTCTGCATGAGACTTTTTTTGTGTGGTTACCATAACCCTAGAATATACGCAAATACGCCTTGCACGATACAGGAACTGAAACTTGGTATATGTCAAGAAATCGCAGGAGTATCAGAAGACATGGTTGTGAGAGTGATGCACAACTTTTAAGAGAGGCTGTCGTTCGACATCATTACCCTTAAAGTACTGCATTTCGTATTCCGATTTACTTTTCTATGCATGTAGCTGCAAAAAAGCATTACATAAATTTAAGATATTTATCCTTACAGCGGAGGTAATAATGGCGTCGTCAATCTCCATCTACGAAAATTGCGTATTAAAAAAACTTTGAAGTAGCATTCGCTGAACTATGGAACTTGAATGTGTAGTTATAACTTATCTTTGGTGGCGAATACTGAAAAGCTGGAACTTTATAGATACTTTCACTACAAGCTACCAAGTCAAACTATAACCCAACATTAAAGAGTTACTTTTCACAAACGACTACGTCGTAATCTATCAAATGGGTATTTATAGTTCTACTTGCCACTCTATGGTTCCGAAAACACAAGATACTTTTAAAATGTTGTGCTTTGTCTCTCATTTTAACCTAACAAAGTTTTAGGTTATGGTTGTTTTTGTTTACATGCATCTTGTTTTGTGCTTTGTAGAATAACTTTTTATTTGTAGTAAATATTTCATTGGCGTGTATTTGAGAGGGGAAAACCGCTCTAATGCTTATATGCTTGTTTTGTACTAACAATAGCGGCGTGTTCACAACAGCATAATACTGTTTTAAACTGCTGTGTTTGCCTGTTTCACTTCTCATCTTCCTGTAAGAGGTTGTAGAACGTCTGTAAAGTTTCGTTTTTGGTCAAGCGACTTGTTTTTGTTGACGTATGATATTGTTATTCAATTACACCCTACTAGAGTTGCACAACATCGCATTGTACGCTTTTGTGATGGGACAATCATCACGTATAAGTCAGTGGGACTGTAGGGTAAAAAATAATTTATATTGAGTTTAGAATGTAACTACTACTTAATAGTAGTACTCACTTCTTAAAGTAGCAGAAACGTGACTGCCACCAGAATACATCATCAAGAAGTGCCACAACTATTAGCTGCATTATAAAGGGGCCGGCAAGGTCGCGGCAACTACTAATGTGATATATAAGTGACTCCAATTTTGATGTAACATTTCAGTAAGATGGGATAGTTTCGGCTGCTGTCGTTTGCTACCTTCAAGTTCCCGAAACGAAAACCTTCCTGTGTGTGTGTGTGTGTTTTGTTTCTTTAACGTCGGCCTATTTCCGCGACTATGGCCAATCACCGACACCAGGGAACAGTTTCACCTCACTATCCTGGAAATTTTGCCGAAACCCTGCCTTTTTGTAAGGAGGGTAGGGATCTTTAACGTGCCCAACATCGCATGGACACGGGACCGACGGCTTTACGCCCCCTCCGAAGGGCGGAACGTGCAGACATTCAACTTGCTCAAATACAATGCCAGAACCTCGGTTGATGTTAATTTTACAGTTTGTACTGAAAAGGTGAAAGGAGTACCCTGGGATCGAACCCAGTACCCTTCAGTTCAGAGGCACACGTTCTTACCCCTGAACCACCGGAAAACCTTCCTAATGCATTGAAAGCTGCGTGAATCTAAAGTAGTTATAACTTTTTTTTTATTTTTATTTCAACAACACACCACGAGGGCTCACAGCCTAAATACTATCGTACCGTGGGTGTCGACAAGGAGAAAAGAGGCAACTTGTTAATTCTGGACTTAAAGGTTTGGATGTTCGGGGGAGAAGGAAAAACATGTGCCGGCATGGAATTCCACAACTTGGAAGTCCTCGGGACAAAAAAGCGGGCATAACAAGATATTCTATGTCTGGTGACCTGAACAGTAAAAGGGTGCATTCGCTCTGTTCCCCTGGTAGATCTGTTGGGGGCAGCAGGTGGAGGAACTATGGAAGCAGTGAGCAGTGCCCGTGCAGATACCTATAAAAGAGCGAGAGGTCACCAACGGCACGTCGGTGGGCAAGAGATGGCAGCATTTGGGTGAGGGTAGGGTCAACGATGAGACGTATGGCTCTCTTCTGAATGGAGTCCAGGATAGCGAGTGTAGAAGCGGCAGCAGCACCCCAGATGTGGGAGCAGTATTCGAGGTTTGGTCTTATTTGTGAAGTTTATAAGGTATAGAGATTAGCTGGTGTAAAGTATTTCCGAGCCCGGAAGAGGGAATATAATTTCTTAGCAGCCGCTTCTGCAATTGATGTGACATGTTGGTGCCAATTGAGATTTCGATCCACATAAATGTCAACAAGTGAAAAGGACTCATTACTTTGAATAACTGGGTTGTTCTTTGTGATGGGTCTAGGGCTAGTGTATCTCTTATGAGAAAGAAAGCAAGACTGGTGAATATTACGTAATTGTAACTGATAATGTGTGACATAATGTTATTTTACTACTCAGTCGTAGAGTTAGTGACGATTGCGTAATAGCCTACCCATTTTAAGTTGCGATCCCAGTTGCCATCACTTTGGTGCTAGTTGATTGTCTGGGATACTAGAGACAATAGATGAAATTCCAGCCGTGGCAATTTTTAATACAGTGGAGTTCTTGTAAAGAACAGAACCTGGTGATTTCCTGAAGATGACTCGGTAGATTCCAAAACGCGTGGGTATTTATAATAAAGTTTGTCTGGGAGTAAATGCCTTTTAATAGAACCTTGAAATATTCATATGAAAGGGGCAATGTTTCTGGTATACGTTTCACCCCAATTGGTTGATCTTCTAAGATCATTTTAAGGACAGATCAATGTGTCCTTGGGTGGTCACAAAAATTGATCTTTCATAGCAGTGCTCTGATATTTGTCATCCTTTTTTAAATTCCGTGATCCGGTTTCTAGTAGTACCATACGAAGCACATTTATTACCTAAGATTTCTACCGTTAAGCAGAAAAATCTTTTTCCGATAACCCTTTAAAAAAATAAAAAAGTTCGGGACGCAGCAAGTGCGTTATGGTAGTGAATTTTTATTAAATGTTTCGAACTTGGATAATTCAATTTTCGATAAACTTAGAAAGTTAAATTTTGGTGTGTAGTAAAACCCTTCCCAAGGCAACATATCCGCCTAATGTCATTAAAACAACTTTGTAATTTTCGGAAAAAAGAAATTTTTTGGAAAGAAAACTCAAAATTTGAAAAACTCAATTTTCTATAAACTTAGAACGATAAATTTTGGTATGTAGTTAGGACTTTCTCAGGGCAACATATCCACCAAATTTCACTAAAATAGCTTTGTAATTTTCGGAGAAAAAAATTTTTTTCGAGAGAAAACTCATAATTTTCCCGGAAAACCTTGTCGGATGTTCCTGACTAACGAACTCATCGAGGCCATTAATAAAAGACGGGCACTTGCCGAGTTTCATCAAAATCGGTTAATTATTTTATGAGTTATCGGTTGGATACATATATATATATATATATATATATATATATATATATATATATATATATATATATATATATATATATATATATATATATATATATATATATATATATATATATATATAACATATAAAAATTAAAACTGACCCCGGATATAGGTTCTAGCGGTCCTAGTTCACGCTCATTTGAAAAAAATTTTGCAAAGTCTCACCATCGATACCTCTGTATTAGTGAATTTTTTTAAATAAAAATTCACTAAAAATGAAAACTTAGTTACTGACCGACACTGTTTTCTATAAAAATCCAGCTTTTTATCCGGCGTTATTTTAAAAAAATTCGCAGTTTTATCACCATATTCGCCTTTTGGATGTCAAAATTTGACAGTTTATTTACAAAACATTTACTGTAGCAACTAACATCAGATTTCCAAGGTAAAAAAGAACAGAACAAGGCTATACTACAGACTGAATTTATTTAGTAAAAGCCCTACGCGTTTCTGCCCATATATCTGGCCATCTTCAGGGGCTTCCTGAAACATTACAAAAGGTGCTTGTGTCAGAAACAAAGTTTCTGGTAGGTCGGCAATTATCACACGATACAAGCAGTTAAAAAATTCTAAACAGTCTTAAAAGCAAAGTCTAAACACAAACTAAAGTCAAAGCTAACATGCTCTACAACAGTTACATTAATAAAATCAAAGCTAAAAGCTAAAAGTTGAAAAGTTAAAAACATCAAAATGTCCAAAACTCAGTCTAGGTACCTCCAATCAGCAAAAACAACAATGCAAAAGCAGTAAAAGTTGCTAAAACAGGTAGAAACCCGTGTAAATTAAGATTTAAAAGTGCACTGACACACCGCAATCTAAGGTCTCTAAACAAATAGATAAAGAAGCTGTAAAGGCAGGCTGCACAACCAGAGCAGAACTTACAGAGAAAGCACTGAGTTAAACCTATGATACCTATAAAAGGTAAAACCAAAATGGCCAAAAATACTTACGTTCTGTTTTTTATATAACAGGAAGTGAACTTTACAAGAAATCTATCATAGTGGCTGTTTTCATCAACTGTCGCTTTTGTTTCCTTGCACTATATGGGTGAAGGCAGAATTAGAAGCATTAAAACCCCAAATCACAGCAATGGACAAACGGCAATACAAATAAAAATTTCGCATTTGAAATGGAGGACAGTTAAAAGCCGAATATCTGAAGAGAACGGGAAGGGGCAAACAAATTACGACTAATATTAGTTTTGCTTAGTGGAAAGCTATCGGGTAAACTAAATACCGATATACCTCATCTAAATATAACATGACTTCAAGAACGTTGTGGGTTGTATCCCAGTAACGACCTCTCCTTTGTGCTCCCTTGACAGAAGCACAAAATGCTATACACAGAAACTGTGAACTAGAGAATGACGAGGCCAATGATTTGGAAATCATTGATTAAGAACTCTTATGCTGTTTGCAGTAAGCCGCGTCAAATATTTTACCTGTTATTAGTTAATTATTGATCCAAAACAACGAATGACAGCTTCAATACATTTTGTTGTCATGACAACAAAACTCAATCACAGTCTGTGATTGGTCGTCTGAACCAATAATTAACTAGGGACGCATTAAATACTTCCTGCAACCGGACATTAGAGATGTACAATATACATATTAATACAGGCAATAGAGAATTTTTTTCTGCATTAAACTACAGGAGTTATTTTTTGTTTGATAGATAGGTTCAGAATGACGTACTGAATATAAAAATACAAAATCCTTATAAATTAGGAGGCCGGAAGTGCCGCCATTTTGAGAAAAACCGTTTCGGTCTATATCTCCGTAACCGTGCACTTAGGTCAAAAATGGTAATGACCTTTATTGTAGATAATTGCATTTCTCATATTTTATGATAAATAATTTTTTTGTATCACTCACCGTTTACAACTTATACGACTATTAGCATTCATTTATTGACTTTTTTACCCATATCTTTGTTAATAATTGTTTAAAAAATAAAATGCTTATAACTTAACTTTTCAATAGACAAATTTCCTACAATTTTTACAAAAAACTTTTTTTTTCTAAAATCAATATTTTCAAAGTTATAACGCGTTAAATGTTGCACTTTTCAATCGCCAAATTTTTCTGGAAATATTTTAGTAAAATGAAGAACAATGACGGTTGAAGTTAAGACTTCAGGCTTTGTAAAACATTCTTCTTGAAACATTTTCTTTCCTTAGCTTATATTAGTTTCAGGTTTTTTGCGTAAATGTTGCCAATTTTGACGTTTTAATTCGCGACTTTGACGTTTTGAAGAAAACCCCAATTTATTTTTCTTTAAATGACTATAACTTTTTTGTCTTTGAACCTACAAACCTAAATTTTGGTATGTAATTTACCTATAATGACGTAAAACAGTGTACCAAATTTAGTTGCCCTTACTTTGTTATTTCCGGAGATATGATTTTTTTTCGAAAGAAAACACACAATTTTCCGGGAAAACCTGGACCGATTTTCTTGGATAACGAACTTATCCAAGTCACTTACAAGTGGAAGGTATTTACCAAATTTAATTAAAACCGGCCCATTTGTTTTTGAGTTATCGGTGTGTGGTATATATATATATATATATATATATATATATATATATATATATATATATATATAAAAATTAAAACTGACCTCGAGTATGTGTTCTAGGGGGAATAATTAGCGCCTATTTCAATCTTTTTTTTCAAAATTCAAAACTCGGCGTCTCCTCATTAGTGAATTTTTTTAAAGAAAATGCACTAATAATAATTTTAGAAAAAAAAGTTTCAAGTAAAAATTGTAGGAAATTTGTCTATTGAAAAGTTAAGTTATAAGCATTTTATTTTTTAAACAATTATTAACAAAGATATGGGTAAAAAAGTCTATAAATGAATGCTAATAGTCGTATAAGTTGTAAACGGTGAGTGATACAAAAAAATTATTTAACAAAAAGATGAGAAATGCAATTATCTACAATAAAGGTCATTACCATTTTTGGCCTAAAGTGCACGGTTATGGAGATATAGACCAAAACGGTTTTTCTCAAAATGGCGGCACTTTCGGCCTCGTAATTTGTAAGGATTTTGTGTTTTTATATTCAGTACGTCATTCTGAACCTATGTATCAAAAAAAAAACCTCCTGTAATTTAATCCAGAAACAAATTCTCTATTGCCTGTACTATTTATGGGAAGGGGGAAATGAGTAAAACCTTACAACTCTTGAAAATTAAGTATTACCAAGCCGGTTCTGTACGGACTTCCAAACACTGTTGCCTGTCTTACGAAATATTTACATGTTAGATTACACTTTTGCATGTCGAACGGATCAATTTAACGTAATTAACTTAGGGGTAATTGAGCGTTTTGGTTTTTTGGCAGTTGAAACTGCCGGGGCACACCTTATTAATGGTAATTAAATTGTTATACTGGTTTAATGCCGGCGAATAGCGGAAGATCGACGATAATTGCCGGTTATGATTTTTAATGGAGATATTACTATACTTATAAACGCGAAATATTACTTTACAGACCCACACTCTCCACTCTTTTGTTCTCTATGGTGTGTGTGTGTGTATGTATTATGAGTTTCCAAATTAAATGACCACATAATGACTGCCAGCATTTTACAGTGTATTACAAACAAACTGGTATGTGAAATAAGCAATTATTTGTAATTTGGTTCACTATTAAATTTCACAACGAAAACACCTATAATTAGTGTGGTTATATGAGTAAAACTGTTATATTCCATGCCGTTCTTAATGTCTAGATTATCTAACCTAATTTACTGAAAATTTGGGAGAGTATAATGGTGTTAAAATTGATTTAATGAATTCTATTCGACTAATTGTCGATAAGTATAAAGAATTTTAAAAAACTTCATTAAAATATTTTTAATAGCAAATGTGTTTTTTTTAAGATAGCAGGCATCAAATTTAGTTACCAGTACAACCTAAATAGTAGAAACAATGTACCGTGTTTCATCAAAATAACTTTATTGTTTGAAAATGTACAAAAATTTCCGAAAGTAAACTTAAATTGTTCCAGAAAAAACTAGTTTCCTGGTCAACCTTATAGGTTAATAGCAAATTGAGCTATTCAAATTTAAAGCATTTAATGAAGCTTCACTACCATAACGCACTTGCTGCGTCCCGAATTTCTTTTATTACAAAGATGTATTATATTTCGAAGGAAAATGCAAAAATGCAATAACATAGGGCGTGTTCGATTTTTAAAAAAAGCAGGCATCAAATTTGGTGACCGGTATAACCTATATAGTAAAAGCAATGTGCCGTGTTTCATCAAAATAACTTTATTGTTTGAAAATGTACAAAAATTTCCGAAATTAAACTTAAGGTGTTCCCGAAAAAACTCGTTTCTTGGTCAACCTTATAGGTTAATAGCAAAATGAGCTATTCAAATATGAAGCATTTGATCAAAATCCGCTACCATAACGCACTTGCTGCGTCCAGAATTTCTTTTCTTACAAACATGCATTATATTTCGATGGAAAATGCAAAAATGCAATATCATAAGGCGTGTTTGATTAAAAAAAAGAAAATTTGTATCACCAATGACTTATGGGCCATCCTGTGATTTTAGAAATAATTTTTTAAGATGTAGCTCAAGACACCCTATAATTAATATATACCATTTTTTTCATATCTTGTATAATAACGGATATAATGAGCTTTATTGACTTTTTTACGAAAATTCGACAAAAATTATATACCATTAAAATGATAAACTCTATAGCTAAGGCTACTGCCAAGCATCAGAGAAATGGTCTATTTGAAATTAATTTTCTGGAAATATTTTAGTAAAATGAAGGGCAATGACCGTTTAAACTAAGACTTCAGGGTTTGTAAAACATCCTTCTTGAGACATATGATTTCCATAGCCCGTATTAGATTCAAGTTCCTTGCCTAAATGTAGCCAATTTTGACGTTTTAAATCGCAACTTTGATGTTTGAGGAAAACCCCAAATTAATCTTCTTTAAATGCCCATAACTTGTTTGTGTTTTGACCTACAAAGCTAAATTTTAGTAGGTGACTTACACATAAGGATATAAACCCGCGCGCCAAATGTAGTTGCACTTACTTTGTTAATTCCGGAGATATACATTTTTTTGGAAATAAAACATAACATTTTTCGGGAAAACCTGGGCCGATTTTATCACACCGATAACTCAAAAAATAATGGGCCGATTTTGATTAAATTTGGTGAATACCTTCCTTTTGCAAATGACTTGGATAAGTTCGTTAGCCAGAAAAATCGGCGCAGGTTTTCCCGGAAAATTTTGTGTTTTATTTCGAAAAAAATTTATATCTTCGGAATATCTCCTGAGATTCTTGAGGCTAATGCTTTCCTTTTAGTTAATTTTCTTTAAAAAATTCACTAATGAGGAGATCTCGGCTTTTGAATTTTGAAAAAATTTCTTCAAATGAGCGCTAATTAGGCCCTCCAGATATATATATATATATATATATATATATATATATATATATATATATATATATATATATATATATATATATATATATATATATAACATATAAAGTCTGAAACTGACCTCGGATTTGGGTTCCGGGGGTCCTAAATAGTGCTCATTTGAAGAAATTTTTTCAAAATTCAAAAGTCGAGATCTCCTCATTAGTGAATTTTCAATAAAAGGAAAGCATTAGCACCAAGAAGACTCAGGAAGACCAACCAAAGAGAGAAAGACTAGATAAGGTTAAATTTGTACACTTCTCAAAGCAAGCACACAAAGTATGTATGCACAATAAGCCAAAGGCTGCACTGCTATCGGGGCGGCAAAGCCGCCGACGAGCCCTGAGGGAGAAAAAAAAGCACGTATGTTCTGGAAAAAGTGTGAGCAGGTGCACCCTCCAAAATTATGTTGCAAATGGATTTGTGGCTCTGCCCCCAATGTTATTTCGTCAACAGTGTCAAAAGTAAGGAAGATTTTTGTACCAGGCCAACTAATACCAATTTTTAGGCTAGCAAGAAGAAAGCATCCATACATCGTTAAAGAAATGGATTATAAAGTTTGCTTTGATTTCAAGACGCACGGGGGAAGTGGTCTGAGTTTGAATTGAAAAGAAAATTTTCGGAACTATTTTTTTCCAAACCAGTCATCTCCAGGATGCCTCTAGACAAATGTTCTTACCACAAAAGATCAATAAAGCATATATTGGACGGAAACATCCGAATATTAGCAAACAAACAATTCCTACATAAAAAAAACAATTAAATTATATCTTTTTTCAAAGAAAAAATCTAGCGATGAGGCTAGAAGCTTACAAATATATTTATTCTGAGCTTGCTTATTAGTATTTTGTGTATTTTTAATCAGTTTCAAAGTTTATATGTAACAAACTCCAATAACCCTTGCTTAGAACTTAGAACCGATTATTTTGTTTATTAGTGAATTTTCTTTTAAAAAAATAATGGGCCGAAGTTCGTTAACCAGGAAAATCTGCCCATGTTTTCCCGGAAAATTTTGTGTTTTCTTTCGAAAAAAATTATATCTCTGGAAGTAACAAAGTAAGGGCAAACAATTTAGTACGCGGATTTATATCCTTATAGGTAAGTTACCTACCAAAATTTAGCTATGTAGGTAAAAAGACAAAAAAGTTATAGAGATTTAAAGAAAAATAAATTGGGGTTTTCCTCAAAACGTCAAAGTTGCGATTTACAACGTCAAAATCGGCAATATTTAGGCAAATACTTGAATCTAATACGGGCTATGGAAAGAAAATGTCTCAAGAAGGATGTTTTACAAACCCTGAAGTCTTAGTTTCAACCGTCATTGTCCTTCATTTTACTAAAATGTTTCCAGAAAATTCATTTCAAATAGACCCTTTCTCTGATGTTTAGCAGTAGCCTTAGCTATAGAGTTTATCGTTTAATGGTATATAATTTTTGTCGAATTTTCGTAAAAAATCAATAAAGTTCAATATATCCGTTATTATAAAAGATATGAAAAAAATTTGTATATATTAATTATAGGGTGTCTTCAGCATCTTAAAAAACATTTCTACAATCACAGGTGGCCTATAAGTCGTTGGTGATACAAATTTCCTTTTTTTTTAATCAAACACGCCTTATGTTATTGCATTTTTGCATTTTCCATCGAAATATAATGCATGTTTGTAAGAAAATAACTTCTGGATGCAGCAAGTACGTTATGGTAGCGAATTTTGGTCAAATGCTTCATATTTGAATAGCCCAATTTGCTATTAACCTATAAGGTTGACCAAGAAACGAGTTTTTCCGGGAACTCTTAAAGTTTACTTTCGGAAATTTTTGTACATTTTCACACGATGAAGTTATTTTTATAAAACATAGCACATTGTTTTTACTATATAGGTTATACTGGTAACCAAAATTGATGCTTGCTTTCTTAAAAAGAAAACACACATATTTGCAATAGAAACATTTTAATGAAAATTCACTACCATAACGCACTTGCTGCGTCCAGAGTTTTTTTCTGTCGACATTTACAGCGTATTCCTTATCAAGGTCTTATGAGGCATAATTAAGCGGAGTGTGACTTATGACAAGCTTTTATTTAACTTTACCTGTTTGTTAGATAGTTAGTATCTTTAGATTAAATTTTGCAAGTCAATCTAGAAACAGTTCTCCTTGTTGTATTGGGCTGAAATTTAATCGCGTATAAGTTTAGTGACAATGCAACATCAGTTATGTGTCATCATCATAAATTCAGTATGGCGGACGCTTCAGGATGGTGGATTTTTATTTTATTCACAGTCACTCTGATATGGATATAAAATTGAAGGGCTTTAAAATTAAAATACAGTAAAGTAACGTTTTCATGAACTGAATGGCAGCCGACGCAAGATGGCGGAAGATATACTTCTCAATAAGTTCATTGACATGGGTATCAAATGAAAGGGCTTTACGAGTAAAACATAGTAGACGAGGTACGACGCAAGATGTCGAAATAGATTTTTCTTCACAAGCCTTTTGACATAGCTATCAGAGGAAAGAGCTTCACGAGTAAAATTCAGTGAGTCAAGTGGAGCTTTCATAATAAAATTGCAGCCGACGTAAGATAACAGAATATATCATTCTCAGCAACCTCCTTAATATGAGTACCAAATGAAAGACCGTCACAATAAATTACAGTAAGTCAAGCGGAGCTTTCTTAAATGCAATATGGCTAAGGAAAATTTCGCTTATAGAGAAGTAAAAACTTACAAATTTTTTAAAAGATTTTCCAAATGAGCGCCAATTAGAGCACTTAGAACCCATATCGGAGGTTAGTTTTCAGCCTTATATATATATATATATATATATATATATATATATATATATATATATATATATATATATATATATATATATATATATATATATATATATATATATATATATAAGTATATATAACAATAATAGGTCTTCTTTATTCGATTAGCTAAATTTTACACAATCAGTATAAATAAACAACGCAATTAATCGAAAAGGCAAATTGTCACTAAAATAGTATTAGTGAATTTTCTTAAAAAAAATCACTGATGAGATCTTAACTTTTGAATTTTCAAAAAATTTCTTCAAATGAACTCTCCGGGGTCAGTTTGAATTTATATATATATATATATATATATATATATATATATATATATATATATATATATATATATATATATATATATATATATATACGTATGTATGTATGTATGTTCCTGGATGTATGTTCCTGGATGTTTTTGAGTTTTCTTTCGGAAAAAAAATTGTATATCCGGAAATAACAAAGCTATGGCAACCAAACCTCGTACACAGGTTTATATTATGAAGGTATACTATATACCAAAATCTAGATCTCTAAGTTAAAAGAAAAAAGTTATAGGCATTGAAAGGAACTACTTTTGGGATTTTCCTCTTAAAACGTCAAAGTCGCGATTTAGTACGTCAAAATTGGCAACATTTAGGCAAATAATCTGAAGCAAATACAGGTTATGTAGAGAAAATTTCGCAAGAAACGTGTTTCACAAAGCCTCAATTTTCAGCTCCACTGTTGGATTTCATGTCTGTGGGTGAAGGGCGTAGCCAGCGCGTAAGCTAACTGGAGCAAGAGGCCCTTATGAATTCTAGATGTTCTCGGTTGTTTTTCAACGTTTCTGTGACTAGTTTCGCTGCTGGACAGCATTCTCAGACAGATAAAAATTGAATTTGTACGAAATCATGAAAACTACAATTAAAGATATGTTGCTATGCTATGATGTTTTGATCAAAAAATTAATCAAATTGAAAATAAAATCAAACACAGCTGACTGATGAGGCTTTCAAAATGTCTACGTGATATATGTCAATATTGAACATAAAAATAGAACTAGTCTATAATAACTATAATAACAGTTACAACAATAAAATAAATAAACAATAACAGTCATAAGGCAGACTCTATACAACGAAAGTATCGACATACATCAACTCATTATCTTATTACAACTTTTTTGAAAGCATAGTTAAATTTATTTTCATTAACTTATTTAAATAGGAAAAAGAATATCCAAGAAAGGGGAATTCATTAAATCAGTTTGCTCATTTATTGATAAAAATTATATGCAAAATGAAGGCCTACCTATGAGTAGTCTGTTGTCACCTTTATTAGCCAACATATTTATGGAGAACTTAGAAAACCAAATTTTAACATCAGAACTTTCGCATAATATTGTTGTTTTTTTTGGTACAGATACATACATTATATTTTAGTATGTTTTTAAGGTAGCCACACAGAACTAAATGAATTTTTTAATTTTATTAATAACCTTCACACAAATATTACGTTTACTTTAGAAGAAGAAGTTAGTATAAATTTTTTAGACTTAACGATTAGAAAGTTAGAAAATAATTCATGTGACTTTTCAATATAGAGGAAACCAACTTACACTGACACAACCATACCATAAGATTCATGTCACCCTTTTCCACAAAAGCTATCATTCCATGATACATCGTGCATTTTCAATACCTATGTCACCAAACAATTTTGAAAAAGGAATTTCAATAATTAAGCAAATAGCATTTAATAATGGATTCTCTGTTTAAATAATAGAGACAATGATCGAGAGAAAAGAATACAAATTAGCGATTAATTTAATTTATCCAAATATTAGAGACAAAAAAGACAACAGGTGCGTTTCGATAACTTATTTTGGAACCATTTCAGAAAACATTTCAAAAATTTTATATACCCGTACAAATACAAAGATAGCTTTTAAATCTTACAACACGACGCGTGATTTGCTATTTAACGCGAAAGAAAAATCTTGTTTCCTGACACAAGCTGGAGTTTATAAATTAGCTTGTACACATTGTAACGCAATCTACATAGATCAAACTTCTAGAAATTTTAGCACCCGATACAAAGAACATATTTCTGCATTTAGAAATAACCACGCTGACAAATCTACATTTGCAAAACATATTATTGATATCGAACATAGACCTACAGTAAATAACCGCAAACAATCACTACATTTTTGTAATGACAAACGTAAACTAGATTTGTTTAAGCTTTAGAAGTCAAAACGCACACACACGACAATAGCTGCTTTTTTTAAATGAGCAAACTGATTTAATGAATTCTCCTTTCTTGAATATTTTTCTTTCTAATTAAATAAGTCAAAAAAAATAAATTTAACTTTTCTTTCAAAAAAGCTGTAATAAGATAATGAGTTGATGTATGTCGATACTTCGATGTAAGAGTCTGTTTTATATATTTTATTGTTGTAATTGTTATTATAGTTATTATAGTCTAGTTCTATTTTTATGTTAAATATTGACATACATCACGTAGACCTTTTAAAAGCGTCATCCGTCACCTGTGTTTCATTTTATTTTCAATTAGATTAATTTTTTGATCAAAGCATCATAACATAGCAACAAATCTTTATTTGTAGTTCACTATGTGAAAACTGGAACCTGTGATGAACACTAGTAAGTACACTTGGAGAAAACCCAAATCACCACAACACATATTTCAGAGACCTTACGATCGTTTCGTTGACCAAGTCAACATCTTCAGAGGAAGAATTAAAAAAGACGAGCGGAGGTGATGTTGTTTGACGCGCCAGATGTTGCTTGCCGGTTTGATCCAATATCCACATAATAAATTTCTAGGTCGAAAGGGAACGTGCAGTTTCCTTAAATAACTCGGTACCGTTCCTTTAAACCTATTATCCTTATAGTAGATAAGGTCTCGTAAATTTGTCGACCAGAAGATTAAAGCAGGTCTTCGACCTCGTAGTTTCACTACACAATAAACAAACGATCGGTCTTCCACGGCAATTTTACCTCGGACTAGTTCGTTTACCTAGACGCGATATAAATACACGGTAGTTATTAGTTTTAACTTTAGAATTTTCTTCCTCAGAAGATGTTGACTTGGTCAACGAAACGATCGTAAGGTCTCTGAAATATGTGTTGTGGTAATTTGGGTTTTCTCCAAGTGTACTTATTTATTTGAAGTTGTCATGATTTCGTACTAATTCAATTTTTATCTGTCAGAAAATGCTGTCATGCTAGTCACAGAAACGTTGAAGAACATCCGAGAACATCTAGAATTGATAAGGGCCTCTTTCTCCAGTTATATTACGCGCTGGGTACGCCCTTCACCTATAGAAACGAAACTCAACAGTGAAGCCGGAGAAGTAGTCTCCAAGTCTGTATGTAAATCTTAAAACGTTATATTACTCGAGTTTTAACGAAAAAATGTCAATTTTCACCAAATCACCGCCCATTCGTCCCCTACCCTCTGGCGTTATTTTACCCAAACACAATCCGAACCGTTCGTTTCTCTGGGTGCTAACTGTATACCAAATTTGAAGACGACATCTCAATTGTTCTAAAGTTATCGTGGCTAATAACAGACCGACATACAGACCGACAGACAAAAACAAATCTTCGTTGCCAAATCGTGTTTTCTATATGTTTTTACACTTTTGACAACGTTAAAGCGAATTTTTGTTTAATTTCTGTCACCGATAACTTACTTCCACACACATTAACGTTGTGTAAAGAATAGATTAGCGATTCAAAATCTTATTGTGTTTATTTGAGAATACCAAACATTTACCATAGGTATAGGTACCTATAAAATGTTGTCAAACATGTGTTTTAAGTTAGTGAATGTTTTTAGAAACAGTGGTTGGGTTATTTCGAGATTTTAACATTCTGCTCGTATCAAATGAGTTAAGAATGCATTATACCATTACGATATGTGCCTACACAATTATTTTGGCTTTCCGTTATTCCAGGCACATATTTTAAGGTTAAACAAGAAATTCAGTAATCGTACTTTAAATATTTGACTTCTAGTTTCTTGGAAAACATCATTAAACGGCTTTTATACCATCGACGATAAATTTAACCAATTCTTACGAGACCTGGTCACAATTATATTTTTCTTTTTTAAAATCGTTATTGAGGAGATTACAGCTTTTGAATTTTGAAAACGTTTCTTTAAATCAGCGCGTACTAGAAACCCTAGAACAATACATACATAGCCAGGGTCAGTTTCAATTTATATTTTTTACATTTTTTACATACAGGGTGAGTTGAAAACGAAACAGACCGATTTGCGTCCGCAAAAATTTTTTTTAAGAAACGCTGAAACACGTCAATTTTAATATTGTGGGGGACATGTTTTGACATAAAACTCAACTTTGTCACATTAACCCCATAAGGGTGGTGATAACAACCCTTATATTTTAAATACGGAACATAGGTCGAGTGTTACATCATTTGAAAGCTCTTTCTTTTCTGAATTAAGCACACTAATTTTTTGGAAGTTTTATCAACTCGTTTAAAAATTATTCACAGTTGGAGTTGCAAGAATGTATTTTATTCATTGTGATAAGAAATTCACTAATTAGTCAATTTTTCGTTAAAAAAAACTAAAAAACAAAACCAAACCTTCAAAAATGTTTATTCAGTTAAGTAACTGTTCAAATTGTTGACTACCAGCTTTCATACAAAAGTACAAAATTTGTTCAAAACGAGCTCCGACATTCTGGAGAATTTGTGGAGTTATTAGACGGCATTCTTTAACAATGCGTCGTCGTAATTCTCCCAGAGAGTCCGGTTCTGTTGCGAAAATTCTACTCTTTAAATGGCCCCATAGAAAGAAGTCTAAAGGAGTTAAATCCGGCGATCTAGGGGGCCACTCAATAACACCTCTACGCCCGATCTATTGCTCTGGAAACTCTCTGTTCAAAAACTCCCTAACACGTTATGAAAAATACGGAGGAGCTTCATCTTGTTGAAACACCAATTGATTTTCTTGATAGCGATCATCATTTTCAACAATGTCAATTAGTAGAGGGTAAACGATATCTTCTAGTAACTCCAAATACGTTTCGCCACTCAAATTGCCATCAAGAAAAATTGGTCCGATTAAACGGTCGCCAAAAATGCCAGTCCAGACATTCAATTTCCCTGGAGTTTGAGTGTGGACGTGAAAATTTATTGGATTATTATCTGTCCAATAACGACAATTATGACGATTGACTGTAGAGTTTAATAAAAACGTACACTCGTCTGAAAAACAGAGATTGAACAGAAAGTTCCCGTTATCAGCTATTTGTGCAGTCATAACTTCACAAAACTCCAGCCGCCGATCAAAATCATCTTCACTCAGTTGTTCTACAAGATGAATTTTATACGGGTGAAATTTATGATGCTTCAATATTCGCTGAATAGTTCTTCTTTTGATGTTTGAAACAGTGGCCAATTTTGTCGTGCTCAAAGTTGGGTCTGCAGCAATTTGTCCTAAAGCTTCAATCTCAGTAGTCCCATTTCTAACCGGAAATTCACGTTCAGGATACCGTTTTTTGTTGGCTACTGAACCACTTTGTCGAAACTTTGCAACTAACTCCAAAATGTATTATCTGTTAACATGTCTGTTCGGATGTCGTTCATTAAACAAATTTGCGGTACGGTTAGCACAGTCATCTATTTAAAAAAAAGAGTAATTATTTCAACTCTTTCTTCTACAGAATACACCATTGTGAAATTTATTTTCGGTAGTACTATCAAGTATCAAACCGACCGATAAACTGAAGTAATAAACCGCATTTCTCTCATTCCGATAAGAAATGTTCTGATAGTCAATTTTTGGTTTACAAACCAACAAAACATTGACTATCAGCACATTTCTTATCGGAATGGGTGAAATTAGTTTTTTCGTCTTCAACTATGAATAATTTTTAAACGAGTTGATAAACCTTCCAAAAAAATTATTGTGCTGAATTCAGAAAAGAAAGAGCTTTCAAATGATGTAACAGTCGACCCATGTTCCCTATTTAAAATATAAGGGTTGTTATCACCACCCTTAAGGGGTTGATGTGACAAAGTTGAGTTTTATGTTTTCGAAAGAAAGCTGAAAATTTTCCTAGAAGCCTGGTTCAATTTTCTTGGCTAACGAGCCTTCTAAGCCACTTACAAAAGGAAGGTACTTGCCAAATTTCATCAAAATCGGCCGTTTATTTTTTGAGTTATCGGTGTGTTAGTATTTTATGTATTTTATCAACAAATTTTCTTGAAAAAATGCTCAATCAGGTTTCATGCTACCTTCTTTTGTTTCGACAGAAAAATATTTGTTAATTTTGTCAGGAGAAGTAAAAAAGTTTTCGTGAAAAACCTTTTTAAGGGATTTTGGTAAAAGAATATTTTCATATAATTTCAGTGTAACGTTATTTTAGCTAATTTTCAAACATTTTAAATTTCGTCGAGAAAATTTAATTAGAAATGTTCGTTCTTTTAACAAAGTTTGGTAAGAAGGTTTTTTGTGAAGAATTATATCTTGACAGGTATATTTTTTGTATAAATTGATTGTGTAAGTTCGTTGGCCAGGTAAATCGGACCAGTTTTTTTGACGAAAATGTGTTTATATGTTTTAAAGTTATTTTCATGAAAATTGGTATTTACATAGTTTCTACTATTAAAATTATACTACTTTACCAAATGTTATGTGTTTCAGTGAAAAAAAAAACTTATTGACAGTAAAAACACTTTTATTTTATGAAAGCGCCACCATTAGGCACTTTCTGCATTCAGATTAAAAAAAATTAATTTGTGTTATAAAGCAACCATTTTTGTGAGTTTGTTAAGTCGGCGAAATAAACGACTCTTTGAATGTTGTAAGTTCCATCAGTTATTTAATTTATTGTATTTTCGCTTCTTTAGCGTCAGTCTATTTCCGCGACTATGGTCAATCACCAATGCCAGAGACCAGTTTCACGTCATCAACCTGGAGGATTTACTGAACCAGTGCCTTTCTGTAAAAAATGTTAACCTGTCCGACAACGCATGGTCTATATAGATATGTATATCTAAGTACCTACTTTATATATTTATATTTAATATCAATATTATGGTTATCAAAGCTAAACGCTCTTTCTCTCTCTCCATACTGTATATATACTTATATATATATATATATATATATATATATATATATATATATATATATATATATATATAAACAAAGAACAAAAAATAAGTGTTCAAAAAGCAGTAGGCCATGGAGTCTAACAATAGACTTCTACTTTTAACATAATTTTCAGTAATGATTCACGACAAAAAAATAGGAACTTTGAGCGCACCAATGAATCGGCCCATTATTACAAATGATATTTTACATTACAACATTATCCTAAAAATTTAATTAAATAGGTAAACATGGTAAATAACTAAATTTACTAACAGAACTCAATAAAAGAGAAGCTAGTTATCCACGTTTCGTTAAATAAAAATTTACGCAGGTCTTAAAGAAGTGATTTTGAATTAAGCGAATTTCTTTACGAAATTTCGTGAAAAAGTTTGCGAAAATGCGCTTTCGAAATGTGACTAGTGGTTATACATGGTTTAGGTGTTTACAAATTTATTAACTGAAGAGAAAGCTTTTGGTAAATTTGTTTTGTCAAATAATATATATATATATATATATATATATATATATATATATATATATATATATATATATATATATATATATATATATATAAATATACGGTGTCACTTAAATGGCTTAAAATCACAGGAATTAAAAGAGATGAAAGATTGACACATATATTACGGTAAAAGAAATACAAAAGTGCTATTTAATGGTTAAGTAGTTAGTGTACCTAAGGGGTAACTAAGTTATTTAAAAATATATTAACTATGTTCATAGTGAACAAGCTAGTTATACCGTGTGTGTTCACATACGTTTACATGCAACAATAATACTATGATATATGACCTCAAATGTCGCAATAGTAGTTAAATATATATATATATATATATATATATATATATATATATATATATATATATATATATATATATATATATATATATATATATATATATATATATATTGTACCGATAACGGACACGATATTGAGCTCTCTGTGTTTTGGAACACATTCACAAAATTTCGTATGTAGGTACCTATAACTTTAATATGATCTTTATTCAACGAAACTATTCTAATTTTTCTGCTGCTTCCAGTTATACCAGAACCTGTCTACAATTTTGTGGTTTGAAATGCAACACAATATCTCTTTAAACATTTTAAATTCTACAAAAAAAATCGTATGCCATATTACCCACTTACGCTATTTGACAAAAGAATTTTACCAAAAACTTTCTCTTCAGTCAATAAATTTGTAAACAGACAAACCATGTATAACCAGTAGTAACATGTCGGATGCACCAAGTATTGTGAAAGCGCATTTTCGCAAACTTTTTCACGAATTCCCGTGAAAAAATTCGCTTAAGTCAAGATCACTACTTTAAGACCTACGTAAAATTGTATTTAATGAAACGTGGATATATATATATATATATATATATATATATATATATATATATATATATATATATATATATATATATTATTACGTTTTAATGACTTCATTATAATTATGCCCTATGTGTATACAATAAAAGATTTGTGGTGCAGGATATCTTTACATAATTTGAGCAGACTTTTATTCAAAAGCCTTTTGACATTTACTTCACCAAATCCAAAATTCTTAAAATTGCACATTTCTTAAATAAAGCTAATCTTTTTCGCTTATCCCTTCTGCATTATACAGTTTGTACCAAACTGGATGGCAATGTATTGCTATCTCCGTTATTATTAGAGATAGGGAGACGGCTAAATTAGCAATGTTTTGTATAATTTCATGCTCGCTCCAAATATGACTTGTATTTTCCCTGCCTCTTTTCGTTTCGTTTTGAAAAAAACATAATTTGTCGATTTCTTTTTTCCTCAATATCTAAGTAGGCGCTGATCTAACATGTCTAAGCCTTGCACATTATCAGGACACTTTTAATAGAGTACTTTTTATGTGCTATTCTCAACTTTGGATTGTCATTTGTGTTTGAGCTACATGTATCAACGTTTGTTTTTATTATGGCATCCATATTTGATTTTGTGCTCATGCGATAGCCTGTAAAAAGAGCTTTCCAATGATGTACAACATGCTTGAGAAATCTTGCACTGACAATTTTGAGAAAACCCGTTTTGAGGATAGTAGGCTATGAAATCCAATACAAGAAAACAAATGACAAAAAAGTGTTCAAAAAGCAGTAGGCCATGGAGTCTAACAATAGACTTCTACTTTTAACATAATTTTCCGTAATGATTCACGATAAAAAAATAGGAACTTTAAGCACACCAATGCATCGGTCCATTATTACAAATGATATTTTACATTACAACATTATCCTAAAAATTTAATTAAATAGGCAAGCATAGTAAATAACTAAATTTACTAACAGAACTCAATAGAATAGAAGCTAGTTATCCACGCTTCGTTAAATAAAAATTGGCGCAGGTCTTGAAGTATTGATTTTGGCTTAAGCGAATTTCTTTACGAAAATTCGTGAAAAAGTTTGCGAAAATGCGCTTTCGAAATGTTACAAGTGGTTATACACGGTTTGGATGTTTACAAATTTATTAACTAAAGAGAAAGTTTTTGGTAAATTTGTTTTGTCAAATTATATATATAAATAAATAAATAAATAAATATATATATATATATATATATATATATATATATATATATATATATATATATATATATATATATATATATTACGTTTTTTTGACTTTATTATGATTATACCGTATGTGTATACAATAAATGACAAGATTGGTGGTGCGGGATATCTTCACATAATTTGAGCTGACTTTTGTTCAAAAACCTTTTCACATTTATTTCACCAAATCCAACATTCTTAAAATTGCACATTTCTTAAATAAAGCTAATCTTTTTCGTTTATCCCTTCTGCATTATATAGGTATAGGTACCTAATATCAAACTAAAGTGAAATGTCAACTGAATAATTAAAATTTTTTTTTGGAAGATCTGAATTCTAAAGTAATTAGTTTTATACCGAATGAAAACTTCACAGCCATAGCTTCTGTTAAATAATTGGTGGTAAACGGAATTACAATAAATTCATAATACAAATGTAAATTTGTAAGTTAAGACATTATGAAGAAGAAAGCTTATCAAAATCGTGAACAATTACAAACGCAAGTATTAGTAGCTGGTTGTCCCGGAATATTTTGAATTTTCTTTCGGCAAATATTTGTATCTTCAAAAATAACAAAGCTATTGTACCCAAATTTAGTAGGCAAGTTGCTCATATACGTAGGTATAACGTACCTATCATTAACGTCCCAAATTCCTGATCTCTAAATTGAAAGAAAAAAGTTATAAGCATTAAAAAACAAAATGATGATCACACTTGAGGTCAAGGACAAAAAATTACGTGTGTCTTGAATAATAGAGAAAAAGTTTCTTTGGCGCTTAGATAGCAAGCAAGAAAAACAAAATTTTATTTTGTAGTGTTTCATATAGAAACGTCAAAGTACGTACGATTTTATACCTCAAAATTGGTGATTTTTAAGCAAATGTTCTAAAACAAATTAGGGGAATGAAACGCAAATACTACAAGAAATGTGTGTTACCTACAAGATATTAAATTTCTATTTTAACGTTATTGTTGTTTATTTGACTAATCTGTTTGTAAAACATTCTTTGGAAATAGAATCTTTCTGTGATGTTTTTCCATCAGTTTATATTATACCTACTTTATGATTTAAACATGTACCTAATATTTTTTATGTAACAAAATAAATTATAATAAATTTCTTTCTCTATCTCTCCCTTCAGTCAAGAAATTGTTATATACAAGTAGTAAGAGTTGATACGCAGCAAGTGCGTTATGGTAGCACATTGCCTTAACGATTTTTCCTCAATTTTTAATAACTTGAGTAACTGCCTATTAACCTAAAATAATCAATTATGATTTGCAACAAAGCTTTTAAGTATAAAAGCAACATCTTAACGAAATGTCATTATTTTCAATTGTTTTCTTAACTTCAATGGGTTTTTTTTTCAAGCCAATCAAAAGAAAAAACTTTTTCGCAAAAAAAGCGATAAGGTCATTTGTGACTCGCTTTGTGTCTTATCTATCACTAAGTATAAGATGTTAAAAATTATGGAGACGCACCAAGTGCTATATGGTAGTGAATTTTCATTAACCTAATTAAATCAATTTGGTATAAACCTAGAAAGTTGAATTTTGGTATATACTAGTAAGGTCACTACCAGGTCAAAATACCATATTTCATCAAAACAACTTCGTTATTTTTTGAGATACAATTTTTTTTTTTTAGAAAAACTGGTCCGATTGGACTGGCTAACAAAGTTGTCCGCGGTCTTAACAAAATGAAGATATGTGTCAAGTTTTGTTCAAATCAGCCCAGTATTTTTTGAGTTATCGCTCGGATACACAATCACACACTCAAGGATATATATATATATATATATATATATATATATATATATATATATATATATATATATATATAAATTCAAACGGACATTGGTTGCAGTTTTAGGGCTCCAAATTCACGCTCATTTGAAGAAAATTGTGCAAAGTTTCACCATCGTACCGCTTTGTTAGCGTTTTTTTAAATAAAAATTCGCTGTAAACAGACGTAGAAACTTTTCTCTGGCTTTACAAATGGTTGTTCTCTTCACGGCAACCGGTTTCGCCTTTGGCGATGCCGTTAAATGTGAAACGCTTGCAGCGAAGAATACAAATATTTGTCAAGTTATAGAGAAAAAAGCATGTATTTATTTAACACAGAACAGTCCCCCAAGTGAGGGTAACAACAGTGAATGAAAATATGATAGCAACAACTTTAACGCTCCTTATACCTGCATAATATTAGCCACTTTCTTTTAGTGAATTTTCTTTTAAAAAATTCATTTCATGAACTGATAGATGGTATTGCAATTCAACAGCGAATCTCGAGGCAAAAAGGAAAAAGAAAATTTCTACATTTGACTTTTTATGTGGAATAATATCAAAAAGATGTGTACGTAAAGCTTCCCTCTTTATTTAAGAACTTATACCTACTACCAGGAAATGTAACGAAATTTTACATATTGAATTCTATATCATACGCACTGTTTGAGTCAATACGTAACCGAGTTCGAATATTAATTTGCGTTCTGTTCTCATCAATATTTCTACTCGTATACGCTATTATTATGTCTTCAGAGCTGACAAACAAAGCAATTTGTGAAAATTATGAAAAATTGAGATGTTGAGGTTTTCTGATTTTTGCTTGACTAAATATCAGAAACTTGTTTCAATGGAATTTTATTATAAATTCTGCAAAAAAAGCACAGGTTTAAATATTACGGGTCTGCTACCAAATAAGTGATCGACTTGCTCATTTTGCATTTTAAACCAAATTATAAGTTTCATTTTGACACATAATGCACGCGCAATATATGTATCGGATCCAATGAGGAGATCCCGACATTTGGATTAAAAAAAAATCTTCAAATGAGCGCTAATTAGGCCATCTAGAATACATATCCAGGGTCAGTTTAAATTTATATATATATATATATATATATATATATATATATATATATATATATATATATATATATATATATATGTATGTATGTATGTATGTATCACACCGATAACTCACAAAATAATAGGCCAATTTTGATTAAATTTGGTTAATACCTTCCTTTTGAAAGTGGCTTGGATAAGTTTGTTAGCCAGGAAAATCGGCTCAGGTTTTCCCGGAAAATTTTGTGCTTTCTTTCGAAAAAAATTTATATCTCCAAAAATAACAAAGTAAGGGCAACTAAATTTGGTACACGGATTTATATTATTATAGGTAAATCACGTGCCAAAATTTAGCTCTGTATGTTGAATGAAAAAAAAGTTATAGACATTAAAAAAAAAATTGGGGTTTTCCTCAAAACGTCAAAATCGCGATTTAAAACGTAAAAATTGGCAATAAAGAACCTGATTCTA
This sequence comes from Tillus elongatus, assembly GCA_964006375.1. NCBI lineage: Eukaryota > Metazoa > Arthropoda > Insecta > Coleoptera > Cleridae > Tillus > Tillus elongatus. The sequence goes on along the minus strand of OZ023266.1, from coordinate 7,575,910 downwards.
ATACGGGCTATGGAAAGAAAATGTCTCAAGAAGCATGTTTTACAAACCCTGTAGTCTTAGTTTCAACCGTCACTGTCCCTCATTTTACTAAAATATTTTCATAAAATTCATATCAAATAGACCCTTTCTCTCATGTTGGCAGTAGTCTTAGCTATAGAGTTTATCGTTTAACAGTATATAATTTTTGTCGAAAAAATCAATAAAGCTCAATACATCCGTTCTTATACAAGATATAAAAGAAAAATTGTATACATTAATTATAGGGTGTCTTGATCTACGTCTTAAAAATATTTCTACATTCACAGGATGGCCCATAAGTCGTTGGTGATACAAATTTCCTTTTTTTTTAGTCAAACACACCTCATGTTATTGCATTTTCCATCGAAATATAATGCATGTTTGTAAGAAAATAAATTCAGGACGCAGCAAGTGCGTCATGGTGGTGAATTTTGATTAAATGCTTCAAATTTGAAAAGCTCAATTTGCTATTAACCTATAAGGTTTACCAAGAAACGGTTTTTTTGGGAACACTTTAAGTTTACTTTCGACAATTTTTGTACATTTTCAAACAATACAGTTATTTTGATGAAACGTGGCACATTGTTTTTACTATATAGGTTATACTGGTAACCAAATTTGATGACTGCTTTTTTTTTAAACACATATTTGCTATTAAAAACATTTTTATGAAAATTCACTACCATAACGCACTTGCTGCGTCCAGACTTTTAATTTATGTACCTATTATTTCCTAGATTATGAACATAATAATGTATATGACTTACCCCCAGGAAACCTATGCGGGAATATCCTCCCATGCCTAGACAATAACCAGGGGTATAGTGGATAACTGTCTCTAGGTTGTGCATGTGTTGTTAACGGGTTAGGTTGCGGGAACCCATGCTGCCCAGACGACAACGCCGCCGCAAGGGCAGCTCCTTGGAAATGTGCGGCCAGGGCGAAAGGGTGCTGCGCGTGGTTGTGCATCATCTCCGCCGTCGGCTGCAGGAACCCGTTCTTCGGCATCACCTGGGGGTCGTAGGTAGGACTAGGCCTCACCAGAGTGTGCGCTGGTATACCCGGCACCATAATCGGGGGCTTGGGAGATGACACTGGACTCCTCCCCGGCGAGGAGTACTGCTTGCTTCCAAGTGGCGACCCTCCGCCGTTCAGACGCTGCTCCACATCACTGGAGGGCGACAAGGGAGCGCTACTCTCAGAATATTGCAACGGGGAGTGTTGTGGACTAGGTTGGCTAGCACCACCGACGATAGAGTCTATGGAAAAACCGATCTTCGGCTTTGAAGGCACTGCCACTATTGGTGTTGGTGCCAGCGGCATCATCATTAGATTTCCACACCGCTAAGTTCAAAGAAAATCCGATCTCTCCAAGTTCATTTACCTCCCGCGCACACCTACTTCTAAACTGAGATCCATCATCACAGGTTACAGTCTAAGAATTTTTCCGGGTTGAAAATTAAGAAATAAATTGCGCGCTTTTTCACTTTATCAGAGTTATTGGAGATGCAACACATTAAACACTTCCCGTCGGATCAGGTAGCTTGGCATAATTCACTAATTTCGTTTGTTTATGTCTGAACACACTACACTTGTTTGGTTTTAAAACGAAACTGGCATCACATTCGTTATCTTCATACTTATCAGCGGAATTACTGGATAGTTATGATCTTAATATTACCCTAATATGAATCAAGTGACAACTGCCAAGTATATCATGACGTTATAATTAATTATCGTGAAAAGGTGTGAAAATACCACAATTATTTAGCCTTAAAGATACGTGGCTACCGTCAGCAAACTTCTGAAGCTAATAAACTGGCCTAACCACAGGTCTACTCCGGCTGTCAAAAGAGGGGGCAGATTAAATGGTCCTAAACGTTAGTAGGGAGGCCAGGCTGTCGATTGGGTGAGCTTTTGTGCTATCTCAACGTCTCTCTTGCCTTGCGATTGGTAGAATCGGTCGATACAAATGGAATTACGCTCGGAAAGTCCGCCTCATAATCGCACCTCCTCTAATATCAGAAAAAAATCCCGTTTAACTCTGTAAATGCCCCAATATTACACTTATGGAGCAGCGTGTGTTGAACAAACAGGATCTCTGGCTAGGTGTACACCTCTTTTCTTTTTATTTTCTAAATCAAGATTGCCGGTTGACATTTACATCTATCTTTTTTTCTTGTGTGGTGTGGATGTGATTATTCTGTGACGCCTTGTGTGCGTGCGCATGCGGATGGGCGTGGTTTTTGATTGAGTTCCTTTAATTTGTGTAATTAAGGTGTCAACATTTTGTTTCCTTGTCGCTTGTGTCAGTTTTTATGACCCCTCGATGGTTTCGTAAGTTATATAAGCAATTAATTAAGGACCTTTTTTATAATGATAAAGTTAATTTGATAAATAATTGCTTAATTGAATAAAATTAATTTTGGCCAATTAAGGGAGAGTTTTGTTTTAATGAGTGGGTAGAATTAATGTGGGAAATTGAGTAGGGTTGCGTAAAATGAGTTTTATTTTGTTATTAATTTATGGCTTAATGGAAATAAAGATAAAGTGCTTAACTGACAATAAAAACAGCAATGTATGAAATTAATTAATTTTATTTAGTTACCCTTACCTACTTTATTTAACAGCCATATCAGTTTCCTACCTTATGAGGAATAACTACGTGCTTACAAATGGAGAAGATAAGAAAAAGTTTTGACGCAGCAAGTGCGTTATGGTAGCGAATTTTCGTTAAAATATATTTAATAACAAATATGTCTTGTTTTTAAAAGAAGGAATTTAAATTAGGTTCGCAGTATAACCTATACAGGCTGTTCTACAAGCTCTATGACAAACTTTGCCAGATAATAGCTCTCATAATTCTAAACAATTTTTTGTAATGAACATGGTTCCGATTCGCTTTTGTTAAGAATTTACAAGCATTTAACCCTTATTAACAATTAACAATAAAAATTTAACTTGAATGAAAATCACAAAAATTAAGACCATAAAAATTGTTCGAAATTTCCACCCTCGGCTTGAATGCAAGCCTCACATCGACGAACTAAAGATTTGGTCATTCAAAGGATGAGATTTGGATCTTTTCTTACTTGGTTAGCTGCATCTTGAATTCTTTCAAGTAACTGCTGATGGGTAGTGATTTCAACATGGTAGACCAGCTGCTTCATGTGTCCCCATAAATAGAAATCCAGAGGATTGAGATCGGGGCTACGAGGTGGCCATGATATTAGACCTCCTTGAGCTATCCATTTATTTGGGAAATGTTCATTTAACCAAGCAGCAACTTGTCTTCTTGTATGTGGTGGTGCGCCAGGTTGATACCATATATTCTGAATAATATTAAGTTGTACGTCATGAATGAACTCTAAAAGGTCGTGTTCTAAGAAATGTCTATACAGATCTGCATTTAAACGATCATTTAGAACATGCACAGGTGATACATTATTGTTGAAAACGTTGACACTGAATCATTGCAGAAATCGTCTTGATCTAATTGCATGTGGATTTTGCAACGCCCATACATGTTCATTATGATTATTACTTATGTCGTCCCTAGTAAAGCACGCTTCATCAGACCACATGACGAGCGAAATGAATCTATCAATTTGTGCTTGTTGCTGAAGTAACCAGCGACAAAATTCTAATCGCTGTGGGGCATCTCCATCATGCAACGCCTGTATATTTTGGCGATGAAACGGATGTAACATTTCTCTGTTCAATACACGCCATGCAAAATTCGGTGATAGATGAACGTTACTAGATATACGCCGAACACTAACTGAAGGGTTATCAAGGGCAGCATCTATTACATTTTCTTCATCTTGTACATTTACTTCAATAGGACGAATGGCCTTCTTTGGAGTGGGGTTACCTGCTTCTCGAAGTCTACGAAATGATGCACTAAACACCGTGTGAGCAGGTTGGTGTCTATTTGGATATCTGCGTCGATATTCTCCGGATGCTTCTCTGGCGTTCCCATTGGAATACCCATATACAAACACAATATCTGCATATTCCTCAATTGTGAATAAATGCATTGTTTATTTAGAACTTTTACACGAAGTATCAAATATTGTACAATTAAAATGACACTAACAATATTTATTGTCATAACAACTGTCATTTTTATTTAGCAGTCTACTTTTGATTGAAGTAGGTGTACCTATATTTTATAAGTGTGCATTGTTTCAGATTCAAATGATTTTGTGTCACTTCCTGGTTGACTGGAGAAATTATGATTCTTTAGATGCTTGTAACTTTTAAACAAAAACGAATCGGACCCATATTCATTAACAAAAAATGTTTAGAATTTTGATAGCTATCATCTGGCAAAGTCTGTCATAGAGCTTGTAGAATACCCTGTATAGTAGTAACAATGTGCAAAATTTCATTCAAATAGCTTTGTTGTTTCAAAAAGTATAAACATTTTCCGAAAATAAACTTTAAATTCCAGAAAAAACTCGTCTGATTTTCCTGGCCAACGTACATTTATTGTTACACCTGCCAAGATATTATTCGCAAACAGCTTTATGACTAAAAACAAAAAAAAATATGAAAATTTGCAAATAATTTCTTTTACAAAAATGCACCATTTTCTTTACAGAAATTGCTTTCAGTAATGTTACACTAAATTATATTTTTCACAAAAATTCGACAAGTTTTTTTTCACAATAACTAAACATTTATTATTAATTACCAACCTTTCACAAAAATCATACAAAGAATGATTTCTATGGAAACAGTAAAAAAAACTTCTGCGAAAACCTTTCAAATTCAGCCACTATTTGAAAGTGCCTGTATTGGGCAGCTCAATTTTTTCGACACGTAATACAAACAAAAACTCTCTGAATGCATCATTTCCATGGGGCTCCGCTATCTATTGGTAAAAATGCAGTATCACAATTTGTGATATGTGTCAAAAACGTGAAAAGTTGCAAAACAATTGAAATAACTCAAAAACAATGAACGATGTCATTTTTTTATTTACAAACATGCATTATGATTCCATGACAAATGCAAAAATTCTATAACATAAAGGATGTTCTATTAAAAAAAAAGTCTGCACGCAGCAAGGGCGTTATGGTAGTGAATTTTCAAAAAAATGTTTTTAATAGGAAATATATTTTTTTAAGGAAGCTTGCATCAAATTTGGTTACCAGTATAACCTATATAGAAGAAACATTGTACCATGTTTCATCAAAATAACGTTATTTTTTAAAAATGTACAAAATTCTTCCGAAAATAAACTTACAATGTGCTGAAAAAACTGGTTTCCTGGCCAACGAACCTTAGATTAATAGTAAATTAAGCTACCGAAAGAAACATTTTATGAAGAATCACTACCATAACGCACTTTCTGAGTCCCGAATTAATTTTCTTTACAACATGCATTATCTTTCGATGGAAAATGCAAAAATTGCAATAATGGCGTGTTCGATTAGGAAAAAAATCGCATGACCAGCGACTTATGGACCACCTGTGATTGTAAAAATAATTGTATACGATGCATCTCCAGACATTGTATATAAAAAATTTTCTCATATCTTGTATAATAATGGATATATTAAGCTTTACCCTAGAAATGCGTCACCCTGTATATATGCAAACAGATAAAAACTGAAACTAGCCCCGATATGGGTTCTATGGGGCCTAGTTCGCGCTCATTTGAAGAAATCTTTTCAAAATGAAAAAGTCACTAAAATAGTATTCAACATCTATGAGTAAAATGTGATGGCCAAAAATAAATATGAATGTAAGAAGAAGAGCATGCCTACATTTGTATTACAAATGTCAGAAAACAATATACTTATTTACATGTCACTTTGAAAGTAGAACTGACATTTATCAAAATAATTTGTCAGTTGAATATGACATGTACTGTTGCCGTGGACTATTATGCACTATTGTATTACGCCTTATAATAATCTTGTTTTTTTTTTGGAGTACGAAAGCTTATTTTACCGTTTAAACATTTTTCTATCCCTTAACCTGAAATGGTTTTCGTCTCATTTAACGTTGTTTCATTATAGCGTCGCAGTAGGTTTTAGAATCTAGAAATTATTCTATTTTGTGTGAATTTTTCGTTGCATACCTAGAACAAGTTTTATTTTCTTCAATTATAAATGACAATTCTAAGTAAATTCCTATATTTTCTGTGTCCAATGTGTTGAACGGATGCGAAACGGGAGAAGGAAATTTCATTTAAAGTTAAAATGACGAAGAGAACTTTATTCGAGGCACGAGCGTTGGTTCCATTTTTTTTTAATATTAACAACATTTATAGGTAAATAAGCAGATTAGCGTATTGTTCGTTTCTTGAAAAAAAAAATCAGAAACATGCTTAGAGGAATCCCTTTATGCATTAACCATCGGACAAATGCTGTGATCTCAACTCCACAATACAGTTAAGAGACCTAAATGTTATGTGCAAGGTAAACATGCTACATCGGAGCTAGAAATGCAAACTGTAAAAAACTCACCTTACAGAAGTCCATAGAAAGGAGAAATTACTTACCAACACCGTTTCTCCATAAAAAACTTCTACTTTGCCAAATTGGAAAAAAACGCTAAATAATAAGCGTAATCTGATTCGTTATTAGAATTAAATACATAACTGAAACTGCTACCAAAGCATCACATAAAGGGTCTATTTTAAATTAATTTTCTGCAAATAATGTTATAAAAAAAAAACCATGAAGATTGTACCTGAAACTTTAATCTTTTTGACTTCTTACGACATTTATGCTGTATTCACTTAGATACTCTATTTAGAACATGTCAATTTTGACGTTTCGAATCGCGACTTTTTTGACGTTTTAAGAACAAAAACTTAAAAGCTTATACCTTTTTTTCGTTTTAACGTAGAGATTCAAATTTTGGTGCATGGTTTTATTTTTATGATATAAACCCTCGTAGCGAATATGGTTGCCCTGACTTAGTTATTTCCGGAGATATAAACATTTGCCAAAAGTCAACGCAAAATTTTTCGGGAAAAACCAGTCCGATTTGCCTAGCTAACGAACTTATCCAAGCCACTTGCGAAAGAAAGGTACTCACCAAGTTTTATCAAAATCGCTCTATTAATTTTTAAGTTCACGATGTGACACATAAATATATAAATATATATATAATATATATATATATATATATATATATATATATATATATATATATATATATATATATATATATATATATATATATATATATATATATATATATATTTATATATATATATATAAATATATATATATATATATATATATATATATATATATATATATATATATATATATATATATATATATATATATATATATATATAAACCGTATAACAATAACCATAAAGTCTGAAACCGACCTAGGATTTGGGTTCCAGGGGTCCTAAATAGCGCTCACTTCAAAAAAAATTTTCAAAATTCAAAAGTCGCGATCTCCTCATTAGTGAATTTTAGAAAATTCACTAAAAAGTGTGTATCACCAACGACTTATGGGCCACCTGTGATTGTGAGGCACCCTATAATTAACGTAGATAATTTATTCGCATATCTTGTATAATAACGGATATATTGAGCTTTACCGTAGAATTGCGTCACCCTGTATATATGTAAACAGACAAAAACTGTAACGGATCCTATATATGGGTTTTAGGGGTTCTAGTTCGCGCTTATTTAAAGAAATCTTTTCAATATTCACAAGTCGCGGCCTTCACTCTAACGAATTTTTTCTATTAAAGTCTGCTAAAATTATAGACTATTAAAGCGTAAACTTTATAGCTCTACTGCCAAAGCATCAGAAAGAGGGTCTATTTGAAATGGATTTTCCGAAAGTATTTTAGTAAAATTAAGGATAATGATGGTCGAAGCTGTGGCTTAAGGCTTTGTAAAACACACTTATGACATTTCTTCTACATGATCCGTATTTGTTTCAGATTATTTGTCTGCATATTGCAAATTTTGACGTTTCAAGATTTTGACGTTTTAAGAAGACAAATTTTAAATTTTTAAATATTGTTTTTGCTACTTCTTGACCATTTTGCGTCAAGAAAACTTAACCTTTGTATGTAATATTCTATTGGTTTTGTTCACCTCACAAAATATTTTGTTCTTGTGCATTCCTCTGATAATCAGTGGCACCCAACATTTTTTCTTTAAATGCCTATCACTTTTTAGTAAATTTTCGTTAAAAAAATTGTCTAATAAGGAGATCCCGACTTTTAAATTTTAAAAACATTTCTTCATATATATATATATATATATATATATATATATATATATATATATATATATATATATATATATATATATATATATATATATATATATATATATATGAGACATACTTGGTTCTCGGGTGAACCGCGTCCAGAACTTATGAAAACTCGTCGTTTCGCCTCCTGTTTTGGTGCCATTTTCAAGAGGTAAAGGAAATATGTAAGGACCTCAAAAAAGAATTAATCCCCCGCGAAAAATCATCTCGCATCCCTAGAAAATACGGTCTCCCGAAAATCCATAAGCCTGATATTCCCCTTCGCCCTATCGTAAGTGCCCACCGTTCATCCACACAAAAAACTTGCAAAACATCTAGCCAAAACTCTCCAACCATTAGTAGAAAACGCTACATCCTATGTCAAAAACTCCACCCAGTTCATTGACCTTCTTCAAAACAACACCATTTCTCCAAACGACATCCTAGTTAGCTTTGATATAGTTTCCTTATTCACTAATATACCTCCATCTGAAACACTTAACATTCTCAAAAATAAACACAAAATTTCCCACGATACCTTAGCTCTTGTAGAACACTGCACATCTAACACTTATTTCCTTTTTCAAAACAAATTTTACAAACAAGTTCGAGGTGCTCCAATGGGTTCACCTCTCTCTCCTGCATTGGCTAACATTTTCATGGAAAACTTCGAGACACAAACCCTCAATTCATCCCAACTTAAACCAACCTGTTGGTTAAGATACGTTGACGGCATTTTCGCTGTCTGGCCACACGGCAAAGAATCTCTAGACGAATTCATTTCTTACTTAAATAACATCAACCCCCAAATCAAGTTCACCATGGAAATAGAAAATAATTTTTCTTTGCCTTTCTTAGACGTACGCATCACTAAAAACCCAGTCAGAGGATTTTCTTACACTGTCTACCGAAAACCAACCCACACTAATCGTTATGTTAACGCCCAATCTCACCATCACCCATCGCAAGTAAATTCCGTGGTTCGAACACTAGTAACACGATCCTTAGACTAACGGACAACAACAACAAACAGACAGAATTAAACTTTTTAAGACAGACTTTGCTAGAAAACGGATACGACAAAAATCACATACTACGAAACATTAGAAAAGCACAACAACAAACCACTACACCACAATAAGAACAAACAGAGTCCACAAAACAACACACAGCGTTTTTACCATACATTAAAGGTGTCGTCGACAAAATCAGCAGAATTTTTAGAACCCATAGTATCAAAACCGTATTCACAAAAGAGAAAAAACTGTCAAATCTGATAAAAACTCCCAAGGATACAATTGCAAACGAATCCCACGAAGTTTACGAAATTCCTTGTTTTGACTGTTCCCGAACTTATGTAGGACAAACAAATAGACGCATCCACAATAGAATATATGAATACACCCTCGCAGTTAAAGATCCGACCCCTCATCGGCGTTGGCCATGCATCATATTCACACAGGGCACAAAATAGACTTCGATAATCCCAAAATAATAGCACCGGTTTACAACTTCAAACGGAGGATTATCCGCGAAGCAATTGAGATTGAAAAACGCCACGATTGTTTAAATAAGAGAGATGATGGTCTTCGCCTTCCGACTACTTGGAAACCTATTATATCTTTTTTACAAACACACAAAAAGAAAATAAATTCCAAAGACAATTTTATTTCCCCATTATCTGCCTCAACAAATGCCGGTGACCGTCTTAATCCTCCTCATTCTCTAAGTACCGTGACCAAAGCCCTTCAATTCATTGACGGTGACCCCACTACTTTCACTGATAACGAAGCAGGTAGACGGAACGACATATATAAGACAAGACTTGCAATGAACTGCCAGATCTCTCTGAGGCCTAGGGTTGAACACACTGAGACCTCACAGGCGATCTCTGCCCCGATTTGGGGAATAGGCAGATTGAGGCCCCGTAATCGAGCTACAACAACCCAACCCACCTTTGTCCACCGCTCTAAGGAGTAGGCAGATTGGGGCCTTAGAGTGTCCTTACATATTTCCTTTACCTACCTTTGTCCACCACTCTAAGAAGTAGGCAGATTCAGGCCTTAGAGTGTCCTTACATATTTCTAGTGCATCTGATAAAACAATAAAATACAGGGTGTTCTATTGAATAAGTTAATTAATTAACTTTTTTTGCGGAATTCTGTGCTTTTTTCTAAAAAATGTCAATAACTCAAGAAAAATCGTTTTTAGGTATAGTTTGAAAGAGTGTCGTCAGAAGTATTTGATAAAATAATAAAATACAGGGTGTTCTGTTTGAAATAAACAAGTTTTTTGAGTGTGAAAGCTACGGAATTCATATACATTACACAAAACACCCTGTATATAATATATTGTTTCAATAATGTCGCAACACACCTTTGTTGTCCTGCAATGCACAGTTTAAAAAAATATCCTAACACACCCACCAGAAAGCTAAAATACCCTTATCAAAAAAGCCTTCTCGTGGCTCGAATTTTCGAAAAAATTGAAATATTTCGATAACATTTGAAGATAGGACTAAGGTTTGTTAATAAAAGTCCACCTAAAATCAAATAAGCATTCTAAAAATGTAATAATACACAGGGTGTTCTATTTAAAATAACAAAGTTAGCACCTACTTCTGGTAAAACCGGAAGTGCGCCATTTTGGAAATTATTTTTTTCAGATAGAGCATCTTCTGCAACCCCCATGTGCAAATTTTTAGCATTCAGATATGCATAGTTTGGAAAATAATCTAATAGGCTACTTAACTTGGGAGACCCTGTATATGTATATATATATATATATATATATATATATATATATATATATATATATATATATATATATATATATATATATATATATATATGTATCACACCGATAACTCAAAAAATAATCGGCTGATTTTGATAAAATTTGATGAGTATCTTCCTTTTGTAAGTGGCTTGGACAAGTTCTTTAGCCAGGACAATCGCCCCAGGTTTTCACGGAAAATTTTGTTTTTTTTTCGGAAAAAAATAATATCTCCTGAGATAACAAAGTAAGGGCACGCGTGTTTGTACTATAAATAGAAATTTCTTCAAGTAATCGCTTACTGGGAGCTCTAAAACAAATCTCCAAGATCCATTTAAATTTAAAGAATTAGATTTAGTAATATATTTCTTATGAAAATTCACTACTATAATGCACTTGCTGCGTCCCGAACATTTTTATTTACGATGCAAAAATAACGCCCCAAATACTTTTTCTTTATTTATTGTGCAAATCCTTCTTCGAAACAACCCCAACACCCCCCGCCAATGACGTCCAATGACGATACCGCGCTGGCGCGTGACATTCATAAAGTGACTTTTTTACCAAAAATAATAGAAATAAAATTAATAAAAATCCATTATTAATACTATTCCACAACTGTTTATAGAAAAGTTTGGATAAGTACACATGGAGACACCCAAATCACCACAACACATATTTCAGAGACCTTACGATCGTTTCGTTGACATTGTCAACATCTTCAGAGGAAGAAATTTCTAAACTAAAAAACTAGCTCCCGTGTATTTATATCGCGTCTAGGTAAACGAACTAGTCCGAAGTAAAATTGTCGTCCAAGAGCGATCGTTTGTTTATTGTGTAGTGAAACTACGAGGTTGAAGACCTGCTTTTAACCTTATGGTCGACAAATTTATTAGCCCTTATCTAATATAGGTTTAAAGGAACCGAGTTATTTAAGGAATCTGCACGTTCCCTATCGATCTAGAAATTTACTATGTGGATATTGGATAATGCCGACAAAGACATCTAGTGAGATAAACAACATCAACTCAACTCATCTTTTTTAAATAGAAAACTAAACCCGGGTGTCTGTCTCACCATGTTAACTCTAACAAAGGCTAAATAATTCAGCTAAAATAGTACATAAAAACTATATTTATATTGATTTTAATTCTTCGTGAAAGTATTTATATTGACTACATAGATACAAACAAAACGGTCTTTAAGTCGAGACAAACGTAGAGATTAGTATATGTATAAACCGGCCGAGTTATCGACAATAATTTATTATTCTACCAGACAAATTAGGAGTGTTTAAGCGGTCAAATGCAAAGAGAAAATAAAGGGCTTGAAATTACAGGTGCCGCACGTTTTAATGAAGTTTTGTTCTTAATCGACCTTGATATAAAAATACTTTCTAATGAATCAAGCATAGTTTGATGTCTAACATGTTTGACAAGTATCAAATTTTCTTTGTCAATGTGGTGGTTATTATCCCATATATGTTGTGCCACACAAGATTTGTCTACCGTACCATATCGTAACTGTGCGAGATGTTCACGAAATCTGGTGGCTATGTTTCTCCTAGTTTGGCCCACGTATTTAAGATCGCAATCTTTGCAACTAATCTCATAAATACCGGACATTTCAGTGACTTTGTCTTTGTCTTTCGTATTACCCAACAAATGTTTTAAATTACTTTTCGTCGAAAAAGTCAAATGTAAATCGGCTTTCTTAAAAATACTTTCCAAACCCTTTGTGATTCGTGGTTCATAAGGTAAACACACAATTTTTTTCTCTATTTTATCTTTCTTAAATGTCGTACATTCAGATATTATCTTTGTTCTGTGTTTGTTAACAAATTTGTCTATTAAACCATCCGAGTAACCGTTATATGTCGCCACATTTTTTATGTATTTTAATTCTGTATTAAATCTATTTTTACTTAAGGGAAATTTAATCAATCTATTTACCAAGAAATTTAAACTAGCCGTTTTTTGTGCAAACGTATGAGGTGAGTCGTTAGGAATATAACTAATAGTAGCCGTTTCCTTCCTATAGACATCGAATTCAAGCGAGCCATTATTTTTATTTTTAATAACTAGGAAAGAAAGTTTATTGTTGATTTCTTTTCGTGGGTAAATTTTATTGAATCAAATTGACTATTTAGTTTTTCAGTAAATTCTTCAACCTTACATATATTTGTGTCAAACACTGCAAAAATATCGTCGACATAACGAAACCAAACTCTAGGGAAATACCCATTTTTATTATTTTTTTAAATCCGTCTCAAATCTACACACATAAACAAATCTGCAATAAAAGGAGATAATGGATTGCCCACAGCTGTGCCTTCAGTTTGTTCAAAAAACTCATTGTTAAATTGGAAAATATTTTGTTTTAAACAAAGGCTAGTTAGAGTTAAATATTATTTGCAGACGTCTTGACTTATGTTGTTCAATTTTAACAATTCTTTCAAATACTTCAACGTTTGTTTTGTGGGTACACGAGGGAATAATGACGCCACGTCGAATGACATCAAAATCTTACCTTCCAATAATTTAACATCTCTAATTTTGTCAATAAAATCAAGCGAATTTAGCACCGAACAACTTTTCTGTTTAATAGGTAGACTCCTTAAATAACTCGGTTCCTTTAAACCTATATTAGATAAGGGCGCATAAATTTGTCGACCATAAGATTAGAAGCAGGTGTTCGACCTCGTAGTTTCACTACACAATAAACAAACGATCGTTCTTGGACGACAATTTTACTTCGGACTAGTTCCGTCACCTTGACACGATATAAATACACGGGAGCTAGTTTTTTAGTTTCGAATTTTCTTCCTCTGAAGATGTTGACATTGTCAACGAAACGATCGTAAGGTCTCTGAAATATGTGTTGTAGTGATTTGGGTTTCTCCAAGTGTACTTATTAGTGCTCATCACAGGTTCCAGTTTTCACATAGTGAAAAGTTTGGAGGTAAGTACTCGGTCCCAATTGCCTACCAACGTGTTAAGTAATATCGATTATGGAGAGATTACACAAATTAATTATAGAAGCAACACTTTTTTTCATAATTCCATGATAAGGTAGAGCGGTTCGAATCTCATAATCGTGAGAAAACACCTGCGGTTTTCAATTAAGTTATTAAGTTATCAAATTGTGTTGATAACAACTAAATCACTAATCAAAAGTCCAACAATTTGTACAATCCATTAATTAAGAGATGTATAAGGGAATAGTAATGGAAATTAAAAAACGATTATAACTATGAAATACAATTGACCATTGAGAAAAAAGACAACATCACCGTGGGAATTTGCAACAAGACAAATAAAAATCGCTAGTAAGTTAAGGAGCAATAATCGTTGTTGATGAAGCTGAAAATTGATTGTTTTATTAAATGAAACGCCCGTGAAATTAAATGTTACTTATTATTCACAAAAGTTTATATGCGTGACCAAATATTCAATAAACATCTGCCTGCTGCTCGCTTCTTATCTGAAACAACAAAGAATGTAAAGATAAAGTAAAAAAGTAAAGGTAAGATGCTTACTGGCAATTAGGCCATTGCTGATCTTTTTTGCTCATCTAAATTAACCTACCGTCCACCTTGAGCTCGATCTCAACGACGACAGTGATTTGAAAAATCATCCGCCGCCGGTGAGTCTCGAACCGTCGTCCCCCGAGTCCGTATTGGAAAGCCTGAATCGACTTTCCCGCACGGCCACGGAGGGGCCTATGTAAAGATTAAGTAAGGGGTCTCATACTGGCTTTAAAAAGGAGTTAAATAACTCTAAAGAAGCCTCGGCGCAGCAAATGCGTTATGCTAGCGAATTTTCATTTATTAAAAACCAATCGTCATTGGTGCATGGTGCATCTGTGCCAATCATATTTCGGTGAGAGGTATCAGTATGTGAGGGTAAATGGGCATAGATAATCTGATATTTATGTGATATCTGGCATTCCTTTGGGATCAGTCTTAAGGCCCCTGCTCATTCCTATCTTTGTCAATAACATTGCGTCGAATCTGAGTTTTGCGGTGACATCTGGCATTTCTCAGGGATCAGCCTGGAGATCCTTGCTCTTTTCTATCTTCGTTAATAACATTGCGTCGACTCTGAAATGTGAGTGTCTTATGTATGCAGATAATTAAGTGAGTGATAAGACACGAAGCAACATGCCGCCACCTAGTTGCGGAATCAAGTAGTATGTTGTCACGCCAGCTCCAAATAACACTAAGTGTTAAAAATAAAGACTGAATACAACCAACTAACAATTTAGTAAATTGTCAGCCCTGGCCAATTTCAACTCTAATATAGGGACAAAGTATGTAAGGCTAGATGCATTCTCTCCACAATTAGAACCGTAGACCGGTTTCGCTTTAATTAGAGCTCGTCAGTTCGGCATACTAAGTGTAGCGAAAATACACCTATAAAGTAATACGGCTATGGTAGCCAGCCTTCCAGCACTAGGTGAGTGGTAAGACACGAAGCAACGTGTCGCCACCTAGTTGCGGAATAAAGTAGTATGTTGTCACGACAGCTCCAAATAACACAAAGTGTTAAAAAATAGAGACTGTATACAACCAACTAACAATTTAGTAAATTGTCAGCCCTGGCCCATTTCTACCCTAATATAGGGACAAAGTATGTAAGGCTGGCATTCTCGCCACAACTAAAAAAGGCCGGTTTATAAACTTTGATCCAATTGAATTTATTAACAGTTTATTTGAAGGTTTTAGTTAGTAATTTTCCACACGTTGTGACGATGTGGAAGTATCGCATGGGCGACTAAAATTCCAAAACTCTTTTTTCGCTTAAACGTCGTAAAATATGTCAAAATATATAGAAAACATGATTTGGGAACGAAATTTTTTTGCTGTCGGCCTGTATGTCCGGCTGTTTGTAGCCAAGATAGCTTTAGAAAGAATTGAGATATCGTCTTCAAATTTGGTACACAGGTAGTGCTAGACAAACGAACGTTTCGGATTGTTTTTGGATAAAATCGCTCGAGGGGGTAAGAGATGAATGTGGGGTGATTTGATGAAAATTTACATTTTCTCGTTAAAACTGGAGTATTACTACGTTTTAGGGTTTGTTTATTAGAAAACTTTAAATTTCATCAACATATGGTATTCTGTGCTAAAATTAAATTAGGGGTTGCATGAGTGGGGTGGAATATCGGTGACAGAAATGTCGAATTTTTTTTTGCTAAAACGACGTAAAAAGTCTCAAGACATATAGAAAACTTAATTTTTGAACGAAATGTTTTTTGTCTGTCGGCCTGTACTCCTGTCTGTTAGTGGGCGCAATACCTTTCGAACGAATTGACATACAATCTTTAAATTTGGTATCTGTTAGCGAGTTAGCATCCGACAAAAGAACGCTTCGAATTGTTTTTGGGTAAGATTGCTTCAGGGGTTAAGGGATAAATGGGGGATGATTTAGTGAAAATTGATATTTTTAGATTATCACAGCTACGCTATGATTCATATTTTCTTCAGGTGAGCACAAATTTGGGTCCTTAGAACCCAAAAGCAAGGTCCGTTAAAATTTTTATAAGTTTAAATATATATATATATATATATATATATATATATATATATATATATATATATATATATATATATATATATATATATATAATTGTGTATGTATCCAAGCGATAACTCAAAAAATGCTAAACTGATTTCAATCAAACTTGGCAAAAATCTTGCTGGGTAAAAACCGAGGTCAAGTTCGTCAATCAGCCTTTATGCTCAAGTTTCTCCGGTGGAAAATCGGGGAAAACTTTTTGAAGACGCTATATTTTTGTAAGTAACTGGAATGAGGCTACATGTGGCTAGAAATAGTGCAAATAAACCTATGTTGTGAATTATAAGTAATTTGGTGTACAATATTTAGAGTGTTTTCCACATTAAGAATACAATCCCAAAGACATGCGTTGAGACGACTTATAGTGGTTAAAGTCCATTGCCTGATAGACAGAGTAGTTAACTGCCACGTGTAGATTGATTCATACGACAGGTATAAACCATACATCAACGGTAACCAAAGTAAATATAGACCAGGCATAAAACATACTACCCGAATCAACAATCGTAAAATGGGGTGGTTCGAGGGGCATTCAGACTCTGCGGCGAGGGGGAGAAATCAGCCCAGCACATCTTGTGCGAGTGTAAAGCTCTGGACCGCAAAATACAACTGATCTACGGACAGTCTAGACCGGAGACAGGGCAATATAAAACTTCACCCTACTAATTGCGGTGCAGACCAGTTCAAGGCACAGGGGTTTTAAAATGGATGGAGTAGAAAAGACAAAGGGCACGCGCAATAAGCCAAAGGTTGCGGTGCTATCGGGGCGACAAAGACGTCGACTAGCCCCAAGGAAAAAAAACAATGGTAAAATCTCTGCCGCAATTATGGAAAATGACAGACGACATGAAATTGAAAATTTGCCAATTGATTGTTATTTAACTGAGGGATTCAATCAATTATTAAAAGACACTATATTTGTAGCTTTATGAACGGCCTTAAATACAGTTTTAGCATAGATATATTGTGTTGTCGTATAATATACTAGAAATGTTAACAAAATCAAGCCAGGTCTCTATAAAAATTATTCTCAAATAGTTTCTTTTATCTTTAAACTTAAACATAAGAGGTCATATAAGACCGAAACAGTCGTGGGATGTGGTTAAATGGTAATTCTATTAATTCTGTAATTAATTACGTATACTTTGAATATAATATCCCGGGCATGAAGCCGATCTAAAGTATCACGCAAATAAAACGTTGGTTGAAGTATAGTTAGATGGCGCTGCGGCATCGCCCTTGCCTCTTGAGCAGAAGGTTCGCGATCAAATCAAGCTTGATGAATGTATGTCTTTTTGTGTTTTATTTTGACATTTGGAGAAACAATGGTGCACAGATTTCATACGTTTTGAACAAGATCTCATTTTTGTTTAAAACGCCTGAATAAGTTTGTCACCTTTGAGTCTGAAATTATAATTTTGTTATTGTTGATATTGAAAAAACCGGTTTGATTAGGTTTACTAAAACAAAATCATACTGGCGATTAGTAAGGGAAAATAACTGATACGTTTATAATTTGGCAGATACTTAAATTTTCTAAATATGAATTAAGTTTCCTTCTGGAAATCTTTGGATAACTTTAATGAAATTTACAATACGAGTTTATTTTAAAGATATTTACACTATCTACAGATATAACAAAATTTAATTCTGTAGCTTCATAGAAAATTGAGTTTTGGGCGTTCTTCTCAAAAGAAGTCAGAACACGAGATTTTTTTGATAATAGAGAGATATCGATGGTAACACTTTCGAAGGAATTCTTCAAGTGTGTGCGTACTAGGACCTCTAAGATCTATCTTTAAGGTCTGTGTAAGTTTAAAGTATTAACTTTACCAATATGCCGTATAATAATAGTGTACAATTCTTATGAAAATTCGCTACTATAACGCACTTGCTGCGTCCCGAATTTTTTTTCCTCTCCTACGTTTTTTAATGAGGAATTTGAGCAAGTATCTGATACGACTATTTAATTTGTAATACCGCATATATGTGAAAACTGGAACCTGTGATGAGCACTAATAAGTACTCTTGGAGAACACCTAAATCACCACAACACATATTTCAGAGACTTTACGATCGTTTCGTTGACAAAGTCAACATCTTCAGAGGAAGAAAAATTCAAAATTTTCCTTCCTCTGAAGATGTTGACTTTGTCAATGAAACGATCGTAAGGTCTCTGAAATATGTGTTGTGGTGATTTGGGTGTTCTCCAAGTGTACTTAATACCGCATATTTAAAAAAATTGCTTTGTCGTTTAAGGGTGTCCTAAAATTGGACGTTTTCCTTGGTGACAGCCCTTGACTACATTAAAAAAAATTGAGTGCATATACAGGGTCGCTGATAAGTCTGGAAACGGTCGATTATCCTGGAAAATATACAAGGTGTCGAAAAAAGTTTTATACAAAAGTTTTTGGGTTCTTCAATGTCTACTAGGCGGTGATAATTTCATTTATACAGGGTTGGTCATACAGGCGTGGCACACCAATATTAATTTTTTTTTTAATGGAACACCCTATATATTATTCGATATTTCAATCCTTCTCTTAATTTTGAGCAACATTTATCAGAAGCATGATGTACATAAACTCAATCGTTTCCAGGTAAAAAAATAAATAAAAATAAACGCTATTGTTTTTAAAATCTATTGGATGAAGAACAAAAATAAATGAAAAGTAGAATATCTCTTGAAAACAATCTGTGAGTGTGAAAAGAACCGGTTGCGATGTTTTTAACATTGTTTGGAATCCTATTTTATAAGATGTTCAAAGTGTTCTCCATTGACCTCCTGACAATAATGAATTCGCTTAACAAAACATTGCACTGCATTTACAAGAGTGTTTTGAGGAATGTTATTAATTTCATGCACAATCCTTGCTTGCAACTCTTCAATATTCTGCGGTCTATTTTGGTGAATTAAATTTTTTACATGACCCCACAAAAAAAAGTCAAGCGGCGTCATGTCGGGAGACCTAGCTGGCCATTCAATAGTTTCCCTGCGCCCTATCCATCTGCCAGGAAAGGTTTGATTCAGATATTCCCGTACCTCAATTCCAAAATGAGGGGGTGCCCATCCTGCTGAAACCATATTTCTTCCGCTGGTAGATTTGGGTCGTTATTGTTCGGAAATAATCGACTTACGTCTGGAACAATTGATTCTTGCAAAAGTGTCAAATATCGAGCAGAGTTCAAATTACCGTGTATAAAATAAGGTCCTATGATATGTCCACCAATAATAGCACACCAAACATTTACTTTTTGCGGTCTTTGGGTGTGAATTTGTTCCATCCAATGTGGGTTTTCGTCTGACCAGTACCTACAGTTGTGTCGGTTGACTTGTCCATTCAAACAAAATGTAGATTCGTCGGAAAACAAAATGTGGTTGGCAAAGTTAAAATTTTGGCGTAACTTCTCCATAATAAGTTCACAGAACTCGATTCTGCGATCAAAATCGTCTTCACTCAGTTCTTGCAATAAATGAATTTTATATGGACGGAACTTTTCCCGCTTCGTAATCTTTTGAATTGAATATCGACTCATATTGTGATTTAAAGCCAATTGCTGTGCCGAAGTTTTCGGATTTTCCACCACATCCAATATTACATTCAAAGAATTTTCTTCATTTGTAACGGTTACTGGCCTTCCAGTTCTAGGTTTATCCTTGATACCGCCAGTTTCGTGAAAACGATGCAAAGTTTTCGAAACTGTGGATTTGGAGATCGATTCCCGCTCAGGATGCAACTCATTGAACATAATCACCACTTGAGCAAAACTTCGTGTTCTATCACCGTACCCTATCATCATTAAAATTTCGATACGTTCGGTTTCACTTAAACTTGCCATTTTGCACAAAAACTGTTGACACTAAATTACTAATGTTTCAAAACTGTTGACACTGAATGAATGTTTGACATTCGTTGTCCTGGAAACATTTTAAAACAAAAGAATAATACTGCGTTTCTTATGGGCATCTTATCTTATCTTGGGATTCCAAACAATGTTAAAAACATCGCAACCGGTTCTTTTCACACTCACAGATTGTTTTCAAGAGATATTCTACTTTTCATTTATTTTTGTTCTTCATCCAATAGATTTTAAAAACAGTAGCGTTTATTTTTATTTATTTTTTTACCCAGAAACGATTGAGTTTATGTACATCATGCTTCTCATAAATGTTGCTCAAAATTAAGAGAAGGATTGAAATATCGAATAATATATAGGGTGTTCTATTAAAAAAAAAAATATTGGTGTGCCACGCCTGTATGACCAACCCTGTATAAATAAAATTATCACCGCCTAGTAGACATTGAAGAACTCAAAAACTTTTGTATAAAACTTTTTTCGACACCTTGTATATTTTCCCGGATAATCGACCGTTTCCAGACTTATCAGCGACCCTGTATTTTCTTTCAATTACTGAGGGTGTGATCGATTTGTGATCTGATATCGGTTTGGTGAAACCTACAGCATGTAGATTATTTCTCTAATAACCCAAAATAACTGATGGAAAAGGTCGACAAATACTGAAAAACACGTGGTAACCACTAAATAGTTCAAAATTACACTCTCGAGGAGCTGTTACGCCACTGGCACTCGTTAACAATTATCCAACAAAATGCCTAATCCGGTATGCAGTGCGATATCTCTTTGTGCAAGAGACCAATCAAGTTTATTAATAACAATTGACAATCGATATACTTGGCAGTGCCAAAATAACATCGTTAATCATGTCCAATTAGAAATCGATGTTTTGCTTCATTAAACGATGATATTATTTCTTATAAGTCTCTTATTATTTTTAATTTATAAGTCACGGTAAAGGTTTCCCATTACAATAATCATTCACCCACGCAATCATCCATGACATAATGTTAAATTAATATAACATTATAACAGATGTAGCAACACTATATCCGAGAAAAATATTCAGTGAAAGTAATTAATTAAAGAGAGGAAAGGAAAGTAGTCAAGAAATGTTGTCATTTTGCTTTATATAAATAAATAGGAGAACACGATGATGTTGGTTAAGTTATATTTAGTTCAGTAGATTTCTTGAATGATACACCTGAGAAACTCATTTCTTAAAATTGTCATATGTTCTAAGTTAAGGCTGGCATTTAGCTATCACTTTAATATAGGAAAACAAGGCCTCCTTATATTGTAATTATCTCAAGAAATACTAGGTCTACAGGCAAGGGCGTAGATAAGAGAGGGGTAGGGTTAGGTTAGGTTAGTTTGTGAGTGGTCCATATCGGTCCCTCCACCGCGACCATAAGGTCTATTGTGGCTCACGCCTAATGTCTATATTTCGCCCAACAAATCCAGCCTCCTACAGAGGTCGATAACCTTTGCGGGCGAAAGTTGATCCAGATCCTCTGGAGCAAGCTTTACCTTGCCAAAGAGCAGGTGTCTAGTCCTATCCGCTGCCGGACAGGAACACAGCACGTGCTCTGCTGTTTCGTCATCCTCCATACACAGCCAGCACTCGGTCTCCTGACCGATCCCAATGCGGTGCATGTGATGCCGCAAGCGACAGTGTCCTGTATACAGGCCGACTAGAGTACTCAGTTGTTGTCTGTTCAACTCTAGAAGTTTCTTAGCCCTTGACTCAGACAGGCCATTTATGAAGGCCTTAGAGTGAGCTAATCCTGGAGGATTTTGCCAATATTGAATTGTCCTTCTATCTGTCCAGGTCTTTAAGGTGCGTTTTGCTGTGCAAGATGTTATTCCCAGCACCGGTTCTGGTCCGACAAAGTCACACTGGGCACCACTCCTGGCAAGCGCGTCTGCCGCAACGTTGCCATCATGGTCCGAGTGACCCGGTATCCAGACCAGCGACACCTCATTACAGCTGCCCAATTCGTTAAGGGCAGATTTACAACTCCATACCGTCTTTGAATTGCAACGGTAGGAACCAAGAGCCTTTATTGCAGCTTGGCTATCTGCAAATATCTTTATCGATTTGTTTGTGCATAAGTCTTTTAAGCTTTCCTTTGCACACATCTCGATGGCATAAACTTCTGCCTGGTGTATGGTTGCGTACTTGCCGAGGCTAGCTGATAGTCTAGCATCGGTGCTGCCCCCATATGCGCCGGCTCCTACTCCCATATTGGTTTTGGAGCCGTCAGAGTACCAGCAGAGGTCCGCTCTGAACAGGGTCGATTGGTTCCGGTCCCAGTCCTCCCTTTCCGGGAGGACGGTCTTGAAAGACAGATCTCTGCTGATTTTTGTAGGCATCAAGTCCGAGACCATTCCCAGAATCCTGTGACAATCACTGTCATCAAGGAGTCCGGACCCCCTCAGACTGACTTCCCTCGGCATGTTATCTGCCGTTTGTTTTAGTCTGTACGTTGTCCACCTCGCCACCCTCTCCAACCATATGTGAAGTGGGGGAATATTGAGGAGGACCTCCTGAGCGACTGATGGTGCGGTGCTTATCGCTCCCGTTATCATCAGACATGCTTGTCTCTGTAGATGAGCCAGTTTGGCCCTCGCGGTACCACGTAGCACCTTAGGCCACCAAACTATGGCTCCATATGTTATCATAGGTCTGATAACCACTACATAGAGCCAGTACATCTGTTGGGGGTTTGTTCCCCAGTTGTTCCCACAGATTCTCCGGCACGTCCACAGGGACATCTTAGCCCTGCGGATAACATTTTATAACTGTCTGTCCCAGTTGAGCTTCTTATCTAGGATAACTCCCAGATATTTTGCTTGGTCCGAAAATTGAATGTTTTCCCCCATAAGATTAGGTGGTTTTAATTTGTCCAACCTTCTTCTTCTGGTGAACGGGACAATGATCGTTTTGCGAGGGTTCACAGACATCTGTTCCCTACGGCACCAATCATTGACTACATTTAGTGCTTCTTGAAGAGTACTAGACAGTTCCTCCTCAGATTTGCCTCTAACCATTATGACAAGATCATCCGCATACGCCTGGACCTCAACCTCCCAGAGTCCGAGGATAGCCAGCAGGTCGTCCACAAAGAGGGACCACAACAGGGGGGATAGAACGCCCCCCTGAGGACACCCTCTCGCAGCCCTAACGCTGACCACCTCTCCCCGTAATGAGGTAATAATGGTCCGATTGTGCAGCATGTTTCCGATCCAGCCACAGATGGTAGGTTCCACCCCCCTAGCGATAGTGGCCTCGTAGAGGGAGATCGGTAATGCATTATTAAATGCTCCTTCTATGTCGAGAAATGCCGCCACCGCAACCTCTCCATTTTCCAGAGAGTGTGTGATCTTCTCGACGAGGTTATTGAGCGCTAACTCAGTTGATTTGCCAGTTTGATAGGCATACTGGTGGGTATTTAGGGGGTTCTTGGGTAAGATGTTCCCCCTAATGTGTCCGTCCAGTATTTTTTCCAATCCCTTCAGGAGGAATGATGTAATACTGAGAGGTCTCAGTGAAGTAGGTAGGAGGTCATTACGTCCCAATTTGGGAATGTAAACCCCCCTAACCACCGTCCAGCTGGAAGGAATATAGTTCCAGGCCAGACTGGCTCTGAACAGCCTGATAAGGAAGGGTAGGAGAATCTCCAGTCCCTTTTGTAGTAGGACCGGTACCACCCCATCCTCCCCTGGCGACTTGAATGGCTGGAAATGATTCACAGCACACTCCACTGCCGAGGCTGTAACTATTCTCCGAGCAACTAGCCAGTCCTCCCTTTGGGGGCGTTTAGATCGTCCCTCAGCTGGTAGGACCTCACCGTTGCTCAGGATCAGACAATCTGGGAAGTGTGTGTGTGCTAAGAGCTCTAACGTTTCTTTCCGAGATTCAGTAAAGGAACCATCTGGTCGTTTTATCGATCCCAGTTCCTTTACACGGTCGCGTGAGAGAATCCTGTGGATTCTGGCGCTGCTGGGCACACTATTAATGTCCCCGCAGAACCTCCTCCAGGACTCCCTCTTAGCGTTCCTGATCTCTTTATTATAATGCGTTAGAGCAGTTTTATATTGCTCCCAGTTGCCTGTAATCTTAGCACGATTGAAGAGACGTCTAACTTCTCTTCGTAGTTTATCGAGGTTATTGTTCCACCAAGTAGACCCCCGACTGTCTCTCTTTGACCTCAGTGGGCAGTTTTCGTGATAGGCAGAGACCACAGCTTCCCTAACCTGTTCGGCCGCAATCTCGATCTCATCACGATCCCTCACTGTGGGGATTGCGGACCCAAGTCTGCCGGCGAGGGACTGTTTGTATCCCTCCCAATCCGTCCTCCTCGGGTCCCGATACTCTAACACAGGTCTAGGGCCTGTTTCAATTTCAAATAGGATATGGGCATGGTCTGAACATGAGGGTTCAGACGACACCCTCCATTTGAGGATTTTTGAGCTCAAAAGCCTTGAGCTGATCGTAAGATCTAAAACCTCTCTCCGGTTAGCTGTAAGAAAGGTGGGTTCCGAGCCTATGTTGTTGACAACCAGCTCCTCCCCTAAAATGTATTCAAATAATGATTCACCTCGTCTGTTAGTGTCCGTGCTCCCCCAAGCCAAGTGATGGGAGTTCGCATCACACCCCATTACGAGGTGATAATTGTTCCTCTTGCAGTAGGCGATCAATTTCCGCACTTCTGCTGGAGGTGGTTGTTCTGCATCTCTGTCTCCAGGGAAATAGGCCGAACAGGCCACTACTTCCAGCCTGGTCCCCCCGGATGTGATCACGAGATGGATGGATGCCATGTCCTTGGTGCAGTACTCTGAAAGTGTAAAATACTGCAAGTTGTTTCTGATCCAGATACAGGCTCTGGGTTTAATACCAGAGCCCACCTCTACTATCTTACCAGAAGTGTTACCCAGCCCTTTAGTTCGTTCCGAATTAGCGGTCCAGGGCTCTTGGAGAAGAGCAATATCTATTTGCTCTTCCTTTAATTTCATGCTAAGGAGGTATGTCGCAGCCTTAGCATGATGCAGATTAGCTTGAATGCACCTTAAGTTGGTGGGCATTGGGGTAGGAATATAGGAGTGTATAGAGGATAAAGGAGTAGGTTAAGGAGCTTAAAGGAAAAGGGAATTATGGTGTAGGTTCCTCCTCCTTTTTAGGAGCTCGATAACCAAGCTTCCTATAGGAGGGTCTACCTTTGGTAGTCGTCCTAGGGGTGGACTTTCCTTTCCCCTGTTTTTTCCCTCTGGAGGTTCCAGTGGAAGGTTGAATCCTGCCACCTCCTCTATTGGGTCTGTGTAAGTCGTGTCCATGTTTGGTCCCACGAGCAGCAAGGGAAAATAGACCTCCATGGAAGAGCCCCGCATCCCATGAATAGGCATTTACACAGGGAGGTCGCCCGGTTTCCCTGGGGAGGGTTAACGTTAGCGACAGAATTACCAACCTGCCAATGCTCGACCATATCGGCCAGAAGCATCATCGCCTCGGCACCAACCCGCCAACGACCTTGCGATGTGGGTTTTTTATAGAGGACTCTCCTCGCAATGCCGGCCAATTAAGGCAAGCATTCCCGGCCCTCCTAAGACATGACTAGGAAGGTTACGGTTTGGTTAGTTCATTTAGTTCACGTCTAATAGTAGACGCTATCCAGGGTGCACCACGTGGAGGCGAACTAACTTTACACCCCAAGAGAGGGGTAATGGGGGTAGTTACCCCCCCCCCCTCAAGACGGAGGGAGAGAAAAATTACTAGAAATTATTTTGTTGAAAAAATTAGAAATTCTCGTTTTATGTAAAACTCTTGAAATTAGTTTTGTGAATATGCTTCTTGGACCCGCATTTTAGCATAATTTTTAAAGTTTTAAAAGGAAATATATCCTGAGAAATCAGTTCCTTGTCTTTCATATCTGCTAGAAGAAAGAAGTATGAGCGCAGATATATGCTTCACGAGATTATATGAAGAAAATGACAAACTGCGCAATGAGTTAAATATTTTCACAAGGTTTCTTCGTATAAACAGTATAGACAGAGACGTCTTACTAAGGTTTCAACCATAGTAACGTTCAAAAGGAAACCTCCCAGAGACATTATGACACCGGGATTTTCGTTTCTCTATTAAAGAACATCATGTAAGATCTCAAGTTTTACTTAATTCTAAAAAAAAATTGGCCTAAAAATTAAAAATATCATTCCTGCAGGGTTTTTTTAACAAAAAACGACGATATTTCATCATCATAAGAAAATTTATCAAAATATTTTCTGCAATAGAAAAATAATAATAAAAGTCCAGATTTTTTACGATTAACATTGGATTCGGATTTAGATACAGCTGAATTTTTGTGTTAGAAAATATAACAACAGTTCTCCAGGTGCTTGTTGAAGTTGTTGAAACTCTCCAATTATCTGATAAAGAACTATTTCGTGATATAGGTACATCACTGAGATTTTTTGCAGGTTTGCCTGCCAGTGTGGAATCTGAAGAAAAACAGTTTTTCCGCTTTAAGAACGTTTAAAATTTGGTTCAGCTTAACAATGGGACAACAGAGGTTAGATGGACTAGCCTTCATGCATGAGGATCAGAGCATTCCTTCAAATAACGAAAAGGTTTTGGAGCGATTTGCGAACCAAACAAAAAACATAACCTTGACATTACTCAGATTTCGAGTTTGATTTTTTTAATTGTTTTTAGTGAATTTTTGTAGACAAAATTAACGCGATAACTCAAAAAACAATGGTTCGATATTGATGAAATTTGGCGGGTACCTACCTTGTAAGTGGGTTGGATAAGTTCGTTATCCAGAAAAATTGGGTCAGGTTTTTCGAGAAAATTTCGGGTTTTCTTTCGAACATTTTTTTTATTTCCGAAAATAACAAACCTATGGTAACCAAATTTGTAATGTAAGTTTACGTTATAAAAATTAAATTATATACAAAACAGATCTATATCTTACAAGAAAAAAAAACTTATAAGAGTTTAATAAAAATGTTTGGTGCAGATCATTTCCATGAAAATTCACTACCATAACACACTTACTGCGTCCAGACTTTTGTATTCTAATGTGGGAAATATTTAATTTATTTTCGCAATTTTTTGTTTAATTATTGTAATTCAGTACATTTTTTAGCTTTTGTATTTGTAATTTTGTTTACCTTTGTAATTTTGTTTACCTTTGTATTTTTGGAATACCCTCCCCAAGAAAAAACCTATCTACGTCCTTGTCTACGGGAACAATTAAAAAAGGTGCATAATCTAGACAAACCACAAGTGGTGATAAATGTTTGCAAATTTCAAAAACTAGTTTGTGTTATTAGTTTATAATTAATTGAAATTCGCTTAAATATTCCAATGATTTAGATAAGATTATATATACGAACATGTTTCAAAAGAGATGACTTTGACTATTCATTACCTGCAGGAACATGTAAAGATTCGATTGCAATAAAATCTAAGTGTGTAGCCCTTCTAGTTCTTTTTAAATTATGTTTTTATTAAATGTACACAGAATACGTTTTCTACAGCTGCCCGAGGCAAATTCAGTACAAGTGCAACTGTATTGTCACTGAGTTGAGTGATCACAAGTTTGACAACTGTATAACAGATGCCGTCCGAGTCGGATCTAATGACTGGCTACCTTCGTTTGAGGAGTGTGAAGCTAAAGTTACAGCATAATTATTATGCTGTGCTAAAGTCGTCACCATCCTCATAATCATTATCATCATCGCCACAATTTTAATGCGAAGCTTTCTTGTCGTCCTAAATGGCCCTGTGTCGCTAGCGATCTTTTCATTTCGCACTACATCAATTGGGGTAGATTTTCCAGAGGTTTTCCTCTCGGTTTACCTCTACCTCTAAGGTATTCACACAAAATTCAAACAAATCGACACCAAGTTGTACCACCCCTTTCTGACACCTGATTTATGTTAAGGATTTTTTTTAATTCGCTAATGAGGAGATCTGTGTTTGTATATATATATATATATATATATATATATATATATATATATATATATATATATATATATATATATATATATATATATATATATATATATCCGACCGATCACTCAAAACATAATGGACCGATCTTGATCAAATTTGGTGAGTACCTTCCCTTTGCAAGTGGCTTGGATAAGTTCGTTAGCCACAAAAATAGGACCAAGTTTTCCCAGAAAATTTTGTGTTTCCTTTCTAAAAAAAATCTATCTTGAAAAATAACTGAGTACCTTCCTTTTGTAAGTGGCTCGGACAAGTTCGTTAGCCAGGAAAATCGGACTAGGTTTTCCCGGAAAATTTTGTGTTTCCTTTCTAAAAAAAATCTATCTTGAAAAATAACTAAGTAAGGGCAACCAAATTTGGTACGCGTATTTGTATTCTAATGGGTGAACTTTGTACCAAAATTTAGGTCTCTAGCTATAAAGACAAAACGTTATGGGCAATTAAAGAAACAAATTTTGGAGTTTTCCTCAAAACACCAATCCGACCGATAACTCAAAAAATAAAAGACCGATCTTGATCAAATTTGGTGAGTAACTACCTTTTGCAAGTGGCTTGTATAACTTTGTTAGCCACAAAAATCGAACTAGGTTTGCCCGGAAAATTTTGTGTTTTCTTTCTAAAAAAAAATATATCTCCAAAAATAACAAAGTAAGGGAAACCAAATTTGGTACGCGTATTTGTATTATAATGGGTGAACTTTGTACCAAAATTTAGGTCTCTAGCTATAAAGACAAAACGTTATGGGCAATTAAAGAAACAAATTTTGGAGTTTTCCTCAAAACACCAATCCGACCGATAACTCAAAAAATAAAAGACCGATCTTGATCAAATTTGGTGAGTACCTACCTTTTGCAAGTGGCTTGTATAACTTTGTTAGCCACAAAAATCTAACTAGGTTTTCCCGGAAAAATTTGTGTTTTCTTTCAAAAAAAAAATATATCTCCAAAAATAACAAAGTAAGGGAAACCAAATTTGGTACGCGTATTTGTTTTATAATGGGTGAACTTTGTACCAAAATTTAGGTCTCTAGCTATAAAGACAAAACGTTATGGGCAATTAAAGAAACAAATTTTGGAGTTTTCCTCAAAATACCAATCTGACCGATAACTCAAAAAATAATAGACCGATCTTGATCAAATTTGGTGAGTACCTTCCTTTTGTAAGTGGCTCGGACAAGTTCGTTAGCCAGGAAAATCGGACTAGGTTTTCCCGGAAAATTTTGTGTTTTCTTTCTAAAAAAAATATATCTCCAAAAATAACAAAGTAAGGGCAACGCGTATTTGTATTATAAATAGTGAACTTTGTAACAAAATTTAGGTCTCTAGCTTTAAAGACAAAGAAGTTATGGGCAGTTAAAGAAACAAATTTTGGAGTTTTCCTCAAAACGTCAAACTGGCAATTTGAAACGTCAAAATTAGCAATGTTTAGGCAAAGAACGTGAAACAAATACGGATTGCGAAAAGAAAATGTTGCAAGAAGAGTTATTAAGTTTCAGATTCAACCGTCATTGCCCTTCATTTTACTAAAATATTTATAGAGAATTCATTTCAAATAGACCCTTTCTCTGATGCGTTGGTTGTCGGTTTAGTTAAGTTGATGCTTTGACTGTACGTTTAGTGAAGTTTATGGTTTAACGGTCCTTAATTTTTAGCTAATTTTCGTAGAACAAATTCGTTAATGCATTTTTGCATTTTTTATCTAAATGTGATGGGTTTGTAAGAAAAAAAACTGGACGCAGTAAGTGCGTTTTGATAGCGAATTTTCATTAAATCCTTCAAATTTCAATAAGTCAGTTTGCTATTAACGTAAGTTTTGTTGGTTAGGAAACCAACATTTAAGTTTATTTTCGGAAAATTTTTGTATATTTTCAAACCATAAGTAATTTTGATAAAATTTATATGAAACTTTACAAAAAATATTAAGTATCTTCCCCTGACTTACCTAAAATAAATTTCTTAATCAAGTAATTGCTTACATGAGCGGGATCAGTCATTTTTCCTTTCTTATGGGTGTGTTTCTTGCAAAGCTTGAATTTGGCAAAATGTCGAATGGTATTTTATTTTTTTTATGAAATTTACAAAAAATATTAAACATTTTTACCTGACTTGCTTTAAATAAATTTCTTAATCAAGTAAATGCTTACATGAGCGGGATCATTCATTTTTCCTTTTTTATGGGTGTGTTTTTTGCAGTGCTTGAATTTGGCAAAAGGTCGAATGGTATTTTAATTTATATGAACTTTAAAATAATATTAAGCATGTTCCCCTGACTTACCTAATATAAATTTCTTAATCAAGTAAATGCTTACATGAGCTGGATCATTCATTTATCTTTCTTATGGGTGTGTTTCTTGTAAAGCTTGAATTTGGCAAAATGTGGAATGATATTTTAATTTATATGAACTTAGAAAAAAATTAAGCATTTTCCCCTGACTTACCTAAAATAAATGTTTTAATCAAGTAAATGCTTAGATAAGCGGTATCATTTATTTCTCTTTCTTGTGGGGGTGTTTCTTGTAAGGCTTGAATTTGGCAAAATGTGGAATGGTACTTTAATTTATATGAACTTTACAAAAAATATTAAGCATCTTTCCCTCACTTACCTTAAATAACTTTCTTAATCAAGTAAATGCTTACATGAGCGGGATCATTCATTTTTCGTTTTTTTTTTTTGGTGTGTTTCTTGCAAAGCTCAAATTTGGCAAAATGTGGAATGGTATTTTAGTTTACATGAACTTTCCAAAAAATATTAAGCATCTTCCCCGAGTTACCTAAAATAAATTTCTTAATCAAGTAAATGCTTAGATGAGCGGGATCATTCATTTTTCCTTTCTTATGGGTGTGTTCCTTGCAAAGCTTGAATTTGGCAAAATGTGGAATGGTATTTTAATTTATATGAACTTTACCAAAATATTAACCATTTTTCCCTGACTTACCTAAAATAAATTTCTTAGTCAAGTAAATGCTTACATCATTTCTCCTTTCTTATGAGTATGTTTCTTGTAAAGCTTGAATTTGGCAAAATGTTGAATGGTATTTTAATTTATATGAACATTACCAAAATATTAAGCATATTTCCCTGACTTACCTAAAATAAATTTCTTAATCAAGTTAATGCTTACATGAGCGGAGTCATTCATTTCTGCTTTCTTATGGGTGTGTTTCTTGCAAAGCTTGAATTTGAAAAAATATCGGATGGTATTTTAATTCATATGAGCTTTACAATAAATATTAAGCATTTTCCCCTGACTTACTAAAATAAATTTCTTAATCAAGTAACTGCTTAGATGAGCGGGATCATTCTTCTACTTTCTTATGGGTGTGTTTCTTGCAAAGCTTGAATTTGGCAAAATGTTGAATGGTATTTTAATTTATATGAACTTTATCAAAATATTAAGCATCTTTCCCTGACTTACCTAAAATAAATTTCTTAATCAAGTTAATGCTTACATGGGCGGGAACGTTCATTTCTCCTTTCTTATTGTGTGTTTCTTTACAAAAAATATTAAGCATCTTCCCCTGACTTACCTAAAATAAATTTATTAATCAAGTAAATGCTTAGATGAGCGGGATCATTCATTTTTCCTTTCTTATGGGTGTTTTCCTTGCAAAACTTGAATTTGGCAAATATGGAATGCTATTATAATTTATATGGACTTTACAAAAAATAGTAAGCATCTTCCCCTGACTTACCTAAAATAAATTTCTTAATGAAGTAAATGCTTACATCATTTCTCCTTTCTTATGGCTGTGTTTTTTGTAAAGCTTGAATTTGGCAAAATGTGGAATGGTATTTTAATTTATATGAACTCTACCAAAATAATAAGCATCTTCCCTGACTTACCTAAAATAAATTTCTTAATCAAGTAAATGCTTACATCATTTCTCTTTTCTTATGGGTGTGTTTCTTGTAAACCTTGAATTTGGCAAAATGTGGAATGGTATTTTAATTTATATGAACTTTACCAAAATATTAAGCATATTTCCCTGACTTACCTAAAATAAATTTCTTAATCAAGTTATGGCTTACATGAGCGGGATCATTCATTTATCTTTTCTTATTGTATGTTTCTTGCAAAGCATGAATTTAAAAAAATATATGATGGTATTTTAATTCATATGAGCTTTACAAAAACATATTAAGCATTTTCCCCCGACTTACTTAAATAAATTTCTTAATCAAGTAAATGCTTACATAAGCGGGATCATTCTTCTCGTTTCTTATGGGTGTGTTTCTTGCAAAGCTTGAATTTGGCAAAATGTTGAATGGTATTTTAATTTATATGAACTCTACCAAAATAATAAGCATCTGCCCCTGACTCACCTAAGATAAATTTCTTAATCAAGTTAATGCTTACATGAGCGGGATCATTCATGTTTCCTTTCTTATGGGTGTGTTTCTTGCAAAGCTTGAATTTGGCAAAATGTGGAATGGTATTTCAATTCATATGAGCTTTACAAAAAATATATTAAATATTTTCTCCTGACTTACCTAAAATAAATTTCTTAATCAAGTAAATGCTTACATGAGCGGGATCATTCATATCTTAGTTCTTTAGAATTTCGAAACCTTATCTGCTTGATGTCATAAATTAAAGCGTGTTAACAAAAAAAATACGATTTGTAAAGAGCAAAATTACCTGATATTGAGACATCGTATAGTACCATTTCTTGACTTACCTAACCTAGGTTTTCAGAATAGACGTGATATAAACATTTAAAGTTCAAACAGACAAAAATTTTACGACCTATTTTAATGTTCCTATTAGATTCAATCTACTTTAAAAACATATTAATGTCAAAAATTTTTTAAATTTTTGTAATTAAATCAATCACATGTTTCTATTTTAAGAGCGTGTGGATACAGGTAGACCTAGCTAAAAGAAATCATCACAAAGAAAACTGAAGAATTTATAGACAATTATATCTGTCCCTCGACTGTCATTTAGTTACAAACAAATTTCCTCGTGTTGTGGTTTAGATATAAGATTAGGGTGGAATGGGTGTTAAGACATTATAGAGGTAGGTGGATATAGTTTCTCAGAAACCATGCACAGATGTGTCTTTTTTATACCCCCGAAGTTCCATTGTTCTCCGAAATAATATAAGGGATGATTTCTGTGTTAATGTGACTTTTTTAGAGGCAGGGGGCACTGACGGAATGACATTATTATTCCTCGGCAGCTCTGTCACAAATCTCGTGCACCTCTGAGAATTCGGATTTTAATTTTACAGGACAGTTATTTATGTCTCCAATGGTGAGATGTTCATTTATTTTTCTGAAACAGTAGTAATTTGAGGATTTATGCACGTCACTTGATTATTTAGTGATCTCGCAACATCACAAACGTGTGATAAATTAGAAACTAACTGGCTGCAAATTACGTAGTAAAGTATAACGGGTGATCAAGAGATTCTTTATTTTCCAGCTCTCAAGAATTAGTTTTTATTAAATTTCCATAGTTATTGTACCTATCTGAATTCAAAAATATATCTTTGTGGGCAAATTGGTTAGGAAATTGTTATAAAGAAGATTTTGTAAAAGGCTTACGTAGTAAAGTATACGGGTGATCAAGAGATTCTTTATTTTCCAGCTCTCAAGAATTAGTTTTTATTAAATTTCCATAGTTATTGTACCTATCTGAATTCAAAAATATATCTTTGTGGGAAAATTGGTTAGGAAATTGTAATTAAGAAGATTTTATAAGAGGCTTACGTAGTAAAGTATACGGGTGATAAAGAGATTCTTTATTTTCCAGCTCTCAAGAATTAGTTTTTATTAAATTTCCATAGTTATTGTACCTATCTGAATTCAAAAATATATCTTTGTGGGCAAATTGGTTAGAAAATTGTAATAAAGAAGATTTTGTAAGAGGCTTACGTAGTAAAGTATACGGGTGATCAAGAGATTCTTTATGTTCCAGCTCTCAAGAATGAGTTTTTATTAAATTTCCATAGTTATTGTACCTATCTGAATTCAAAAATATATCTTTGTGGGCAAATTGGTTAGGAAATTGTAATAAAGAAGATTTTGTAAGAGGCTTACGTAGTAAAGTATACGGGTGATCAAGAGATTCTTTATGTTCCAGCTCTCAAGAATGAGTTTTTATTAAATTTCCATAGTTATTGTACCTATCTGAATTCAAAAATATATCTTTGTGGGAAAATTGGTTAGGAAATTGTAATAAAGAAGATTTTGTAAGAGGATTACGTAGTAAAGTATAACGGGTGATCAAGAGATTCTTTATTTTCCAGCTCTCAAGAATTAGTTTTTATTAAATTTCCATAGTTATTGTACCTATCTGAATTCAAAAATATATCTTTGTGGGCAAATTGGTTAGAAAATTGTAATAAAGAAGATTTTGTAAGAGGCTTACGTAGTAAAGTATACGGGTGATCAAGAGATTCCTTATTTTCCAGCTCCCAAGAATGAGTTTTTATTAAATTTCTATAGTTATTGTACCTATCTGAATGCAAGAATATATCTTTGTGGGCAAATTGGTTGTGAAATTGTAATAAAGAAGATTTTGTAAGAGGCTTACGTAGTAAAGTATACGGGTGATCAAGAGATTCTTTATGTTCCAGCTCTCAAGAATGAGTTTTTATTAAATTTCCATAGTTATTGTACCTATCTGAATTCAAAAATATATCTTTGTGGGCAAATTGGTTAGGAAATTGTAATAAAGAAGATTTTGTAAGAGGCTTACGTAGTAAAGTATACGGGTGATCAAGAGATTCTTTATGTTCCAGCTCTCAAGAATGAGTTTTTATTAAATTTCCATAGTTATTGTACCTATCTGAATTCAAAAATATATCTTTGTGGGCATTTGTTAAGAAATTGTAATAAAGAAGATTTTGTAAGAGGCTTACGTAGTAAAGTATACGGGTGATCAAGAGATTCTTCATTTTCCAGTTCTCAAGAATTAGTTTTTATTAAACTTCCATAGTTATTGTACCTATTTGAATTCAAAAATATATCTTTGTGGGCAATTTTGTTAGGAAATTGTAATAAAGAAGATTTTGTAAGAGGCTTACGTAGTAAAGTATACGGGTGATCAAGAGATTCATCATTTTCCAGCTCTCAAGAATTAGTTTTTATTAAACTTCCATAGTTATTGTACCTATTTGAATTCAAAAATATATCTTTGTGGGCAATTTTGTTAGGAAATTGTAATAAAGAAGATTTTGTAAGAGGCTTACGTAGTAAAGTATACGGGTGATCAAGAGATTCTTCATTTTCCAGCTCTCAAGAATTGGTTTTTATTACATTTCCATAGTTATTGTACCTATCTGAATTCAAAAATATATCTTTCTGAGCAAATTTGTTAAGAAATTGTAATAAAGATGATTTTGTAAGAGGCTTACGTAGTCAAGTATACGGGTGATCAAGAGATTCTTCATTTTCCAGTTCTCAAGAATTAGTTTTTAGTAAACTTCCATAGTTATTGTACGTATCTGAATTCAAAAATATATCTTTGTGGGCAAATTTCTTAGGAAATTGTAATAAAGAAGATTTTGTAAGATGGGTTTATCCAAGTCTTCAACATAAATATTTTGTAAGCGAATTACAGATAGCAGTACCGTCGAAATAAATTTATTGATCATAAGAAATTTGAAAAGTAGCTTTCTGCATTATCGACCGATCAGTCCAGGCCTTGAAAGACGGGCCTATACATCTGCAGTCTATGAACCTCACGAAGGCTTTTGACTATATACCATACTGAAACAAAAGTAGAATCGCCCCAAAAACCACAAAAATGATAACAGAGAGTTTTGCGCCAGATATGTATTTGGACAACGAAATTTTCTTCATCAATAGATATCGCCAAAGTACGAGGTCGGGTCAATAAATCCATAACTTTTTGAATGAAACACAGGTTTTTTGACAACAAATTATTTTATTTCTCAACATAGTCTCCTTTGAGCTCTATACACTTCGTCCAACGTTTCTCCAATTTTTTTATCCCCTCTAGAAAATAAGAATTGTCGATGTCCTCAAAATAGGTATTTGTTTATGAGATGATTTCATCATTGGAGTCAAATCTCTTTCCGCCGAGCCATTTTTAAGTTTGGAAACAAGACACATTTCCTCAGGGCTAAATCTGGAGAATAGGGCGGATGAGGAAGTAATTAGTAGCCCAATCTTTGCGGATACTACACATGTGTGCACCCTTGCATTGTCTTCGTGGAAAAGAACTTTTTTCTTGGCCAAATGCGGTCGTTTTTTCTTCAATTCGTTATTAAATCAGTCCAATAAGCTGGTATAATATTCGCCATTGATTGTTCTTCCCTTTTGAAGGTAATCAATGGATTATACCGCGTGCATCCCAAAAAACCGTCGCCATGACTTTATTGGCTGACAAACCCGCCTTGGCCTTCTTCGGCGCCGACTCACACGGAGAAATCCACTGTTTTGATTGCTGCTTAGTCTCTAGTGTGTTGTGGTGAATCCATGTTTCGTCCACGGTTACGAAACGGCGCAAAAACTCGTCCCTATTGCGGTTGAACAACACACAAAAAGACAATAAATGTAATAGAAAATTTCGTTGCCCCACTATCTGTCTCAACAAATGCCTGTAATCCTCTTAATCCTTTTAGTACCGTGACTAAAGCCCCTGACCGTGACCCGACTACTTTCATTGATAACGAAGCAAGTAGACGAAACGATACATACAATACAAGACTTGCAACGAACTGCTAGATCTTTCTTAGGCCTAATGTTGACCACACTGAGACCTTAGAGACGATCTCCGGCGAGATTTGGGGAGCAGACATATTGGGGCCCCGTAATCGAACTACGACAACCCAACCCAACCCACCTTTGTCCACCGGTCTAACGAGTAGTCAGATTGAGGCTTTAGAGTTCATGTCTTTACATATTTCCTTTACTTCTTGAAAATGGCTCCAAAATAGGAGCCGAAACGTCGAGTTTTAATAAATTCTGGACGCAGTTCAACCCGAGCACCACGTATATCGCACATCTCTTAAAAATATGAGATGTGAGATATACTTGGTGCTCAGGTTGAACTGCGTCCAGAATTTATTAAAATTATATATATATATATATATATATATATATATATATATATATATATATATATATATATATATATATATATATCCCCATTAGTGAATTTTTAAGAAAATTCACTAAAAGGCGTTTACATAAAATTTTGTGCACAATACATGTAGGCAAAAACTGTACACCAAAGTTCCAGTTTTTACGTTAATAGTAAATTCAGTTATTATCGTGTAAAGAAGTTTTCATAACAATCCGCTACAATGCCGCACTTGCTACGTCGAAGTCCTTTTATCTTTACCTCAAGATTTATCGTACCATTTAGACGGCCAAAATTCGCTATATAAATTTCATATTCCCCACAATGACAAACAAGAATCAGAGAAACATTCCATTCATCAAGCACATTATTGGGGTATCATTCTGCAGGCATTGTTTATAGATACGTATAAATGTCTGTTTGGAAGTTCTACCTGCATTTCTAACAATTCCAGTAAATAATCGCTCATTTCAGGTTGTGGGAACGTTGTATTATATGACACGGGGACACAATACAACAATAAAGATTGTCATATTTGGCCGTGGTCACTCAATTAGGCGACTGGGAGCCACCTACAGCGCCACTGACATTCGACAATCGCTCATGCTTCCGTTCGTCGTACACTGCTAGGACATGGGTGTTCAAAAAGGGGGGGCAGCATGGGGCGGAAAATTACAACATCTTATCAGTCTAATTCTTTTACATTTATGAATCGAGCACTTAAATCCATCGCTTTTCTTTATTAGTGAATTTTCTTTAAAAAAATTCAGTAATGAGGAGATCTCGACTTTTGAATTTTGAAAAAAATTCTTCAAATGAGCGCTATTTAGGACCCCTGGAACCCAAATCCGAGGTCGGTTTCAGACTTTGTATGTTTATATATATATATATATATATATATATATATATATATATATATATATATATATATATATATATATATATGTTTATATATTTATGTGTCACACTTATAACTAAAAAAATAATGGACCGATTTTGATAAAATTAGGTGAGTACCTTCCTTTCGCGAGTGGCTAAGTTCGTTAGCCAGGAAAATCCGACGAGGTTTTCCCGGAAAATTTTGTGTTTTATTTCGAAAAAAATCGATTTTTTTTATATTTTCGGAATTAACAGAGTAAGGGCAACGAAATTTGGTACACGGGTTTACGTCATTATAGGTAAGCTACCTACCAAAATTTAGCGCTGTAGGTTAAAGGACAAAAAAGTTACAGGCATTTAAAGAAACATAAATTTGGGTTTTCCTCAAAACATCAAAGTGGCTATTTTAAACGTCAAAATTGTTAATATTTAGGCAATGAACCTAAAATTAATATGACCTATGGAAGGAAAATGTCTCAAGAATAATGTTTTACAAAGCCTGAAGTCTTAGTTTCAATCGTCATTGTCCTTCATTTTACTAAAATATTCCCAGAAAATTCATTTCAAATAGACCCTTTCTCTGATGATCTGGCAGTATTGTTGGCTATAGAGTTTATCGTTTAATGGTATATCATTTTTGTCGAATTTTCGTAAAAAATCATTAAAGCGCAATATATCCTTTATTATGCAAGTTACGAAAAAAAGTTGTATACATTAATTGTAGGGTGTCTTAAGCTACATCTTAAAAAATATTTCCACAATTACAGGGTGGCCCATAAGTCGTTGGTGATTCAAATTTTCTTTTTTTTTAGTGAAATTTTTTAATCGAATACACCCTATGTTATTGCATTTTTGTATTTTCCATCGAAATATAATACATCTCTGTAAGAAAAGAAATTCGGGACGCAACAAGTGCGTTATGGTAGCGAATTTTCATTAAATGCTTCAAATTTTGAATCAATTTGCTATTGACCTATAAGGTTGACCAGAGAACCAGTTTTTTCGGGAACAATTTAAGTTTACTTTCGGAAATTCTTGTACATTTTCAAACAATAAAGTTATTTTGATGAAACATGGCACATTGTTTCTAATATATAGATTATACTGGTAACCAAATTTGGTGCCTGCTTGCTTAAAAAAACATATTTGCTATTAAAAACATTTTTATGAAAATTCACTACCATAACGCACTTGCTGCGTCCAGGCTTTTTTATTTTCCCTTACACGTTACCTTAAAAATACGGATGAAATTATTATCACACCTCAAAGGCGATATCGCCTTGTTGTCGAAGCAGAGAGTCTCCAGCAGCAACAATTTCGTTGCATATTCAGCACTTTATCAATCGCTCCAGGTTTCTAGAAACTTCCTTCTCGGTCTACCTTTTCATTTTTAGTGAATTTTCATTAAGAGTTCGGTTAAGTTGGCGCGCGCCATCTCACCCGAATTCAGCATACGCCATCTATATAACTCAATTTATTATTATTATTTACTGACAAATTGTTTTAGGGTTCATCATACCCAGTTGTTATAAACGAAAAGCCAATATTTCAAGAGGCTCCTGGTCGGAGGAAAGACTTTCTTCCGCCATTGAAGCAGTGAGAAACGGCACGCTTGGTGTAAATGCAGCTTCTAGACAATACAATATACCATGTACAACGCTACGTCGAAGAATACGATTAGGTATTTTATTAAAAACTCACATTTTTCTAATATAACACCAAATCGTTGTATTTATTTTAGGTGTCGTTAAAAGGGGTGCACTTGGTCCGTCTTCATTATTGGGCGAAAGAAAACTTGTTGCACATATAAAGAAGCTGCAAAAAAAAACGGATTTGCACCTACGCGGTCTATGGTGCGTATGATGGCTTTTCGGTTAGCTGATCAGTTAAAATTACCTCACAAATTTAATACCAATAAAAGACGAGCTGGTAAAGATTGGTTGCATTCATTCCTCAGAAGAAATATGGACTTCTCTGTTAGAAAATCCGAACGAGTTTCTCTTGCACAAGCTAGAGGAATGAATAAAAAGGACGTAGCTAATTAATTTAATCTACTGACAGAAACACTAGAGGAAAAGGGTCTGGTTAACAAACCTAGTAACATCTTTGACATGGACGAAACGGATCTCCAATTAAATAACCGACCAGAGTACGTAATTGCGGAAAAGGTTCCAAGAATGTATCTGCTCTAAGATCTGGAGAAAAGGGAGAAACTATTTCTTTAATAGTGTGCTGTAATGCAGAGGGCACTTACATTCCTCCAGTTTGCACCTTGAACGAAAAAATAAAAATAAAAATGAAGATGAAATGCCACCAGGTTGTCTAGTTGTTATGTCCAAAAAGTCAGCCTACGTAAATACCTCAATTTTTCTGACATGGTTAGTAAAGCAGTTTATTCCACGAAAACCAGAAGGTTCTGTTGTCCTCATTTTAGATGGCCACTTGTCGCATGTGAACTCGGTAGAAGTACTTGAATATGCCGAAAGGAATGATGTTACATTGTTGTGTCTGCCGAGTCATACGAATCAATTTTTACAGCCTTTGGACACAGCTTTTTTTAAGCATTGAAGTCATGTTACTACTCGGCATGTAACACATTTATTAGGACTAATCCAACCAGG
Source organism: Tillus elongatus (assembly GCA_964006375.1). Classification (NCBI taxonomy): domain Eukaryota; kingdom Metazoa; phylum Arthropoda; class Insecta; order Coleoptera; family Cleridae; genus Tillus; species Tillus elongatus. The sequence continues at coordinate 7,534,852 of OZ023266.1, read as the reverse complement.
GCTATCAACAGGTTACAATTTGGAAAATTATTAGGAGAAGCTTGGTCAAAATCGGCCTCTGTAGACAAATGCGGTATCTGCCTTTCGATCTACGCAAATCTATCCCCTAAATATAGATGCTATTCCAGAGTACGCATAACTTTGCGATGAGAATCCTAATATTTCCGAAAATTTTGACAAAAAGGAACAAGATAAACTATCCAGTAATGACCCCTGCGTGTCAGCCACCAGTTCAAGTAGTGAAAATAAAGAAAAAGCAGAAACACCTGGAAAAATGTTAGACAATATCTGTCCTGTACCATCGACATCGAAAGTCAATACTGCCAGATCTCGCAGTCGACAATTAGCTGCTGTGCTAACTGAAAAAAATATATTACTAAAAAGAAAATATTTGCTGAAAAGGAACCTGAAAACCAACGTAAAAAAGAAGAAAGGAAAGCAAACAAAACACTAAAAAATAAAAAAATAAATAAGAAAAAAAAGATAATAGTTCTTCAGAGAGTAAAACAGATGTTTCATTGGCATCTGAGAGCGACACTGATGACGATAATGATTACGAAAAGGAATGTGTGGGATGTGGAGATAATTACCAATCGACTAAAAGTAAAGAAGATTGGATTCGGTGTGTAGAATGTACTAGGTGGCTACACGAAGGGTGTACTAAGTTTCCAGATATGTGTTTGCGCTGTGGAAAGAGAAAGGACTCCCATTAACTTTTATGCTTTTATTTAAATACTTATTAAACTTGTTTTTAGTTTTGAAAATGATATCCGTCATTTTATGTGCGACATTGGGGACTGTTGGTGGTTGAACATTTGGAGGTGGATTGAGAGTAAAATTGCCGGCGAACAACGAAGCAGAAAGTACAGCCTTGCCCAGTGCGGTAGAAACAATTTCATCCCCTGAAACAAGAGGTGGGAACGTGCTCTTGCAGAAATTATTCCCAATAGATCTAGCAAAAGTCCTGAAGGGTTTTCTGCCGTTGGAGCTTGAGAGAACTTTGTTTTTGATGTGGTTACTAAACGAGTTTTTTGCCTCAGAAAGAATGCGGACATAGCCGTTTCTTGCGTCGTCAAATGCTTGACGGTTTTCTTGACTGGGATTGTGTAGAGGCGTTTTGTGAGCTTTGACCTTTTCAAGTCTGGCCTTGTTACAGGATTTAGAGAACCAGGGCTTTTGAGTGGCTGAAGAGGTTTTCTGATTTTTATTAATGTTTTGTTAACGGGCCATCTCCCCCGATGTTATTTTAATGATATGCGCCATCTCACCAATATACGTCGGGTGAGTTGGTTTTTTTATTATTATGTTTTAATTATTTTGTGCCAAAATAGAATGTGATTTTTGTTTATTTCTTGCATTACTTGATAATATAAAAACTTAATATATTACTTGACCTGTTATTTAAAGAACACTAGTTCAAACTTGATTTTTATGTAACTTAAAAAAAAGGTGAGCCATCTCTTCCGACTTTACCCTAAGTTTAAAGTATTAATTTTAGTAATATGCCGTGTAATAGTGGTGTACAATTGTTATGAAAATTCACTACTATAACGCACTTGCTGCGTCTCGAAATTTTCAGGTATCCGATTGTAACGCTTTAAAATCCTCACCCTGTTAAACATCTTTTTACAATAAGATTCATTTCATAAAAGTCTTGTGGCGCCCATGATTAAGACCACGACAAGTTCAGAATCCTTATAAATTGTTTTGGTCCACAGCCACCTCTGTCCACAGTCATATTATCTGTTATTGTTCATACTTATTAGGAGATTATGCTTAGTAATCGTCCTCATTTTCGACAGGATTTGCTAGCTTTCAGAAGCGACATAGACATTCAGATACTCCACTGTCCATATTGCTTGTCTCATTCATTACTTTGTGCCAAACCATAGATAAGATCTTGTAGACCAGTGGCGTATGCGCACAAAATTAATTCAATACGCATAGCATTACAGTTGATGTATGTAATTAACTCTTTTAAATATTTAATAAAACACATCCACACAAAAACAAAATCTCTACTTGTAACTACAATTTGGAGAACCCACTTATCAAAATAAAGATTTAAGACCTGTCGATCATTTCGCTAACAAAGATAGCGTCATCAGATGCATCAATAAACGTTTAAGATATTTCTGCAATGAGTGAAGATTGGACCCTGTGATGATAACTTATAAGTACAATTTGGAAAACCCAATTCATCACAATATAGTTTTCTGACCCGACGATCGTTTCGCTAACAATGTTAGCGTCATCAAGGATATGAGTAAGATAAGTGTATAGAGACTAGTCTCTATTCACTTAGTTTACTCATCACTCGTTTAGCTAACAAAGTTAGCGTCATCAACGCGAATACCAAATCTGGTTGCCATATCTTTGTTAATTTTGGAATTACAAAAATTTTCCGAAAGAAAACTCAAAATTTTCCCGGAAAAACTGGTTCGATTTTCCTGGCTAACGAACTTATCAAAGCCGCTCGCAAAACGAAGGTACTAACCAGATTTGATGAAAATCGGTCCATTATTTTTTGAGTTATCGGTAATATATATATATATATATATATATATATATATATATATATATATATATATATATATATATATATATAATATATATATATATATATATATATATATATATATATATTGTTACGTTCTACGGGGTTCTAGATTCGTTGACTAACAAAACACAGCTTTTCAAACTACTAATTTATCGTAAGTAACTATTTTCCAACACCAATATCAACTAAAATATTTCTCTCTATTATTAAGTGTCCATAGAATTATATTCCACTATTCGCCTTCTATGATCGCTTCTTAAACACCAACTTACTGCTGACTTGCTTAATACTCTATGATCACTATTCTACACCACACTAATTGAATACTGAACTCAGTCTTTGTACCCTTCGTCTATTTATACTCTCCATAGAGATTCTAGATATTCTACACTTTGCTATACTTGTCACTTCTGGTCCCTTCTAGAAATATAATTCCAGAGTGTTCGCTCTTACCAACACACTTTATAACCGACATATGACCATAGAATATAAACGTAATTCTCATAGACAAATGTGACACTGCCCCCTCTCTTATATTTGACCGTCCCGGTCGAATTCTGACATTTCTTGGAATAGCGTAAGCCTGTGCATATGGGCCACCTTCATCTTGCTCTTCGGGCTCCTCTGAATTCGATAGACAATGTCATTGATCCTTTTGACCACCTTATACGGACCTTCCCATAATTTCTGTAGTTTAGGTGACCGTCCCTTGCGTCGTACACGATTTCCTTCTTTAAAACCAGCTGAATTAGCTCGCACGTCATAACGGGTCTTCATGCGGTCGCTTTATATATGCATGTCTATGCATTCCGACAGCAGAGAGGGCGATTTTCCCTCTCGTCGATATGTCGGAGCTTTCTTCAAGCGAAGTCGTTAGGTGGTACTGGTTATTCCGTGTAGTTGCTGTTGTTCCGGTGTTTCTACTTGCACAAATATCTCGGTGGGACCTATTCATCCTGTCGACATCGACTCTGTTCCAACAAATGTCTTCACTGACCTTCTTCTGGGTTGGCTTCATATTTACATGGTCTTTACACCCTTCATCTTGTACTTCTCTCCTAATTTCTTCTCCACTTGCTGCTGGCTGAGTAACTGGGTCGTCTCTTCCTCTCACAGCTCTCTTCACTGGAATGGCTCTTTCACGGCAGACGTTGCTGTTTTCCTCTATAGTGATTTTTCGTACTACCAGGTTACTGCCAGGCGACATAATTATTTCTTCACCGCCGATATTCAGAATGTTAGTGCCAAGATCAAGTTTAGCGCACTGACCCTGAAGTATGTCCAAGCCAATTATAATCGGGTCTGATATGGCGGCGACTATGGCTCTCTGCTTTGCCTTCCATGTCCCGATTTGCTTCTTATGGCATCTGCATCTCTCTCATTTCCTCTTTTGCTTCTTCGTCTCTTCCTCTGGCCTCTTCGTCTCTTTTTCTCAGCTCTTCTTTAACCTCTTTATCTCTTTTTCTAGCTTTTTCATCTCTTTTTCTTGGCTCTTCTTTCATTTCTTTAATCAATTCCAATAGCTGGGCGTCCATATTGACTGTTGCGCTACATGTCTTAGGCATAGACGTACTTAAAGCTTGTACGCAGTTTATTCTGTTTCAAGAACACACCCAGTTATGACTTACTGCTGACACTGATCTTCCAGAGATTCTAGAAATTTTCACGTTGTTCAACGAATATTCTGAAAAATATTTCTGCTAGCAGCTTAAAGATCCCACTTCTGACACCAGTTGTTACGTTCTACGGGGTTCTGGATTCGTTGACTAACAAAACACAGCTTTTCAAACTACTAATTTATTATAAGCAACTATTTTTCAACACCAATATCAACTAAAATATTTCTCTCTATTATTAAAGGTCCATAGAACTATATTCTACTATTCGCCTACTGTGATCGCTTCTTAAACACCAACTTCTAGATCTTCTACACTTTTCTATTCCTGTCACTTCTGGTCCCTTCTAGAAATATAATTCCAGAGTGTTCGCTCTTACCAACACACTTTATAACCGACATATGACCATAGAATATAAACGTAAATCTCATAGACAAATGTGACTATATATATATATATATATATATATATATATATATATATATATATATATATATATATATATATATATATATATATATATATATATATATATAGATCTCCCCACTAGTGAATTTTTCGTCCCCGCTAAAAATGAGGCTGAAAGGGTTTCCTCAGTGGTTAAAATACAATCAGTTTCGTCTTTATTCAAACAGACATTAACTTTGCTAGAAGCCAGCAAATTAAGCAAAACTATAATTGGAAATAACGATGAGTTGGAAACATGCAATCTCATTACGACGATATCAATTTGTATAATAACCGAAACGCTTTGGATCAACAAGGAATGTTTTAATACGCGACATGTTAGCAGATCATGCATCAAATATACAAACATAATTTAACAATACTCACGTTATGCACGAGGTTTACTTGTAATCGGAGTGTTTATTCTAAGAGACAAATATACAGGGTTCATGGAAAAGCTTGGACATATTTGCACCTATGGAAATCTTGAATCCACCAATCAGATGGTTTGGTATTATGCCTCTATCTACTGAAAGATGTTATAGAATTTTAAATACGAATTATTGCAACAATACTATCATAAAAATCACCACAGCAAAGTACATAGAGTATAATAAGGGTAATAATTTTCTTATTTTTAGACAAAATATAATCGGCTAGGGACAGGTACTGATGATGACAATTTCGTTCGCGAAATACGAGTCTAGTGATTAACTCTCTGTTATTCTTCGTAATTTTTGGGGTGATTTTGCTTATGTGTCAGATTCCATCCAGCGTCCAACGTTAAAATATAACCAAACAACCGGTTGCTTGGTCAACCCTATAGGTTAATAGCAAATTGAGGTATTCAAATTTGAAGCATTTAATGAAAACACGCTAACATAACGCACTTGCTGCGTCCCGAATTTATTTTCTTACAAACATGCATTATATTTCGATGGAAAATGCAAAAATGCAACAACATAGGGCGTGTTCGATTAAAAAGAAAAAGAAAATTTGTATCACCAACGACTTGTAAGCCAGCCTGTGGTTTTAGAAATAATTTTTTAAGATGTAGATCAAGACACCCTATAATTAATGTTTATAATTTTTTTTCGTATCTTGTATAATAACGGATATATTGACCCTTATTATTTTTTTTCGAAAATTCGACAAACATTATATACCATTAAAGGTTGAACTCTATAGCTAAGACTACTTCCAAAGCATCAGAGAAAGGATCTATTTGAAATGAAGTTTCTGTAAATATTTAGGTAAAATGAAGCACAATAACAGTGGAAACTAAGACATCAGGGTTTGTAAATTCTTAGTATCAGTTTTAGGTTATTTGCCTAAATGTTGCCACTTTTGACGTTTAAAATCGCGACTTTTTACGTTTTGAGGAAAACCCCAAATTTTTTTCTTTAAATGCCTATAACTTTTTTGTCTTTTCACTTGGTTCACCCTTTATATATACTATAAAATTTAAACTGACCCTGGATATGGGTTCTAGGCGGCCTAGTTTGCCTTCATTTGAAGACATTTTTTTAAACTCAAAAGTGGAGACCTCCTCGTTAGAGAATTTTTTTAAAGAAAATTCACTAAAACAAGCACTTGTAAAGCCACGGAAAAAGTCTACGACTGTATTAAATATGGAACGGTTTCACTAAGTTAGGGCAAGAACAAACAACCAGATATGCTATTCAAATTGAATTAAGTTTAAAACTTTCATCTCCTCTTTATTAAATTATTTTTTTATACAAAAACTCGCCAGAAAATTCATCGGAATAACAACATCTTATAAGCTAACGGTAAAGTTAAATGCGACTAAAAAAATTTGATAAAAAGTAGTCACTAACTAGGATTAGAACTCGTCATGCAGGAACCGATTATCCGATGTACAGGACTTATCCCACTTGGCTACGGCCAACCTGTATGTACTAGCAGATGTATCCCGTAGTACATTGTATAACGTCTTTACTATTTACATAAAACAATTTTGATTTACAATGGATTTTTTGCTCATATTAACAAAATGAAACGACTTAGACACATATCTAGGAGCTTGTTAGTCATTTCGTGTCGTATTTTTTACTCACATTCGTACTCCTACCATAATTCTCAATTTTGACGTTTTATCTTTCTTGAATCAGACTTAATTAATTAAAAATTAATTTACCTATAACTTTTTTGTCTTTTAACATAGAGATCTGAATTTTGGTGGGTAGAATACTCCTTATGACATAAACGAGCTTATTAAATTTGGGTGCCCTTACTTTGTTATTTCTGGAGATATAAATTTTTTTCGAAGAAAAACACAAAATATTCCTGACTAACGAACTTTTCCAAGCCACTTGCGAAAGGAAGGTATGCACCAAATTTTATCAAAACCGGCCCGTTATTTGAGTTGTCGGTGTGATACATACATACATACATATATATATATATATATATATATATATATATATATATACATACATACATATATATATATATATATATATATATATATATATATATATATATATATATATATATATATATATATATATATATATATATATATATATAAATTGAAACTGACCCTGGGTATAGGTTCTAGGGGCCTAGTTCGCGCTCATTTAAAGAAATTTTTGTAAATTTGCAGATTAGCTCCCGAACGCTTTTCAAAAAATTGTTTTCAGAAACATTACTAGGACCCCACCTGGATACACAAACCACACGAACATATTCTTGTTCACACCCCCCAAGGAAGTTATGGGACCAGGAGTGAATAGGGGTGCTGGGCGGGGTAGGTAGTAAAACGAAAAATGAGCAGAAAATGCGAAGAAAATTGCTTAAAAGCTGTCTATTTAAAACCATATCCCCATTAAACCCTGCCTATCCCACACAGCACCCCCATTTGCCACAGGTCACGTAACTTCCTTGGGGGGTATAAACAAGAAGTTTTTTTGTGGTTTATGCAGCGAGGGTGGTTGTATGCACAGGAGGGGGGAAGGAAAATGTCTACGACGAAGGAGACCACCCCCTTTCGACTTGCGGCAGGGGCGGGGGGTTGTGGGTGGTTTGGGGATTTTCCTTCCCCCTCTCGTGCATACAATCACCCTCGCTGCATAAATTACAAGAAAAATGTCTTGTTCCTACCCGCCAAGGAAGTTACGGCACCTGGGGGGATAGGGGTGCTGTGCGGAGTAGGTAGGGTTTAAGGGGAATATGGCTTCAAGATGTGAAAAAGACAGCTTTCAAGCCCGTTATATTCGCATTTTCTGCTCATATTTCCTTTTTACTACCTACCCCGCCCAGCACCCCTACTCACTCCTGCTCCCGTAACTTTCTTGGGGGGTGTGAACAAGAAATGTTTCTTGGGGTTTGTGGATCCGGGGGGGGTCTAGGCAGGTTTCTAAAAACAGTTTTTTGAAAAGCGTTCGGGAGCTAAACTGCAAATTTACCGAAAATTCGCTACCAAAACGCACTTACTGCGTCCAGATTTTTTTCTTACAAACGCATCATATTTAGATAAAAAATGCAAAAACGCATTAACGAATTTGTTCTACGAAAATTAGCTAAAAAAATTATACACCCCTACTCACTCCTGGTCCCTTAACTTCCTTGGGGGGTGTGAACAATAAATTTTTCTTAGGGTTTGTGGATTCAGGGGAGTCCTTAGGCAGGTTTCTGAAAACAGTTTTTTGAAAAGCGGTCGGGAGCTAAACTGCAAATTTAGCGAAAATTCGCTACCAAAACGCACTTACTGCGTGAAGATTTTTTTCTTACAAACGCACCATATTTAGATAAAAAATGCAAAAACGCATTAACAAATTTGTTCTACGAAAATTAGCTAAAAAAAATTATACACCCCTACTCACTCCTGGTCCGCAACATCCTTGGGGGGTGTGAACAATAAATTTTTCTTAGGGTTTGTGGATTCAGGGGAAGCCTTAGGCAGGTTTCTGAAAACAGTTTTTTGAAAAGCGGTCGGGAGCTAAACTGCAAATTTAGCGAAAATTCGCTACCAAAACGCACTTACTGCGTGCAGATTTTTTTCTTACAAACGCATCATATTTCGATAAAAAATGTAAAAACACATTAACGAATTTGTTCTACGAAAATTAGCTAAAAAAAAATTATACACCCCTACTCACTCCTGGTCCCGTAACTTCCTTAAGGGGTGTGAACAAGAAATTTTTCTTGGGGTTTGTGGATCCAGGGGGGTCCCTAGGCAGGTTTCTGAAAACAGTTTTTTTTTTAAGCGTTCGGGAGCTAAACTGCAAATTTACCGAAATTTTTTCAAAATTCAAAAGTCGGTATCTCCTCATTAGTGATTTTTTAAAAGAAAATTCACTAAAATGAAAGGAAATGCGACATTACCTTTATATTGTGGTGGATTTGTTTAAATATAAATTTTTAAACATTTTAAAACGCTCAATCTAGAAACCTTTTTACCGCAATGCGCAAATTTCTGGTGACCCCTAATTTGCTACCCTAATGCATTTGCTGCGTCCAAGCTGGTTTTAAGTTTGACTAACACATGGACTCCATTGTTTCTTAATTTATATGTAAATTATGTACTGTGAGGCACTAACTGCGTCAGGACTTTTCCTGGATAAATTAATTCCGTGTGATGTACAAGCAACTCAAGGTAGAACTTGGTAAAATACTTCTACGCGCCCTGTATGTGTATCTAGATCAGCGTAGCATGCAGGAAATATAGCAACCAACAGCCGAACCCACCAACCACTCTTGAGCAAATTACAGGTTGTCAGTGTTGGTTCTGAGTCTTCGAGACCCTCGCGCATTCGTTTCCCCGCTAATTACCGCTAAATGCTGCTTAAGCAACACAACAGGCCTGTGCACTACACACACGAACATTTGTCTGATGTTTATAGCCTGATGATCCTCTAGTACCATTATAACAGAACGTTTATGAATTCCGCCCATTTTCCTGCTTTAGTGTTTTATGGCATAAGTTATCTTGTTTCGGTGTTGAGATAAAATTGTGTTCAACACGATTAATTTCAGATCCCAAGACGCAACTCTATGGAGGTGACAGCGATGAGGGTTCACGATTCAGATTATACGTTTTTTGAAAGATATTTAACAAGGAATTGCTGAATGCAGAAAGAAGAATAATGTTGTGTAAATCGTGAATGCAACAAGCAAAACGACAAAAACCCAGTTCAACAAACCTTAGGTTAATAGCAAATTGAGTTATTGAAATTTGAAGTCTGCGTCTCATTTTTTTAACAAACATGCATCATATTTCGATAAAAAATGTAAGAATGCAATAATTTAGGGGTGTTAAAAAACAATTGTAGGGATCACCAAAGTCTTATGGACCACCCCGTGATTGTCAAAATATTTTTATAAGATGCATCTTAAAACACCCTATAATTAACGTACACAATTTTTTCCCGTATCTTGTATAATAACAATTATTTTGAGCTTTACCGTAGAAATGCGTCACCTTGTATATATCCAAACAGATAAAAACTGAAAGTAAACCCGTATATGGATTCTAGGAGGGCTAGTTTGCGCAAATTTGAAAAAATCTTTTTAAAATTCAAATGTCGCGGTAAAATTTTTTCTACGAAATTTAGCTAAAAATTATAGACCGTTAAACCATAAACTTAACTAAGCCTACAGCCAAAGCATCAACTTAACTAAACCTACAGCCAAAGCATCAGAGAAAGCGTCTATTTGAAATGAATTTTCGGTAAATATTTTTATAAAATGAAGCACAATGATGGTTGACGCTGAAACTTAAGGGTTTGCAGAACACTCTTCTTGAAACATTTTCTTTTTATAATCCGTATTTGTTTCAGGTTGTTTGCCTAAATATTGCCAATTTTGACGTTTCAAATCGCGACTTTGACCTTTTGTGATTCTTTTTGTCTGGCCACACGGTAGATAATTTCTTACCTAAATAACATCAACCCCCAAATCCAGTTCACCATGGAAATAAAAAATAATGTTTCTTTGCCTTTCTTAGATGTACGCACCACTAAAAAGTTCGGGACGCAGCAAGTGCGTTATGGTAGTGAATTTTTATTAAATTGGTCAAATTGTGTAATTCAATTTTCTATAACCTAAGAACGTTGAATTCTGGTATGTAATAAGGTCTTTCCCAAGGCAACAGATCCACTAAATTTGATTAAAATAACTTTGTTATTTTCGGAGAAACATTTTTTTTCCCAAAGAAACCTCAAAGTTTTTATAACTCAGTTTTCTATAAATGTCTTTCATAAGGCAACATATACATTAAATTTCATTAAAATATCTTTGTAATTTTCAGGAAAAACATTTTTGGAAATAAAACTCAAGATTTTCCCGCAAAACCTTGTCCGATTTTCCTGGATAACGAACTCATCCAAGCCATTAATAAAAGAAAGGCACTTGCCGAGTTTCATTGAAATCGGTTAATTATTTTTTGAGTTATCGGTTGGATATATATATATATATATATATATATATATATATATATATATATATATATATATATATATATATATATATATATAAATTGAAAAATACCAATTAAGAGAATTGTGAGATTTGTGTTACAGAAGCGATATTATATTTTATTGAAACGAAACTGGAATTTCGTTACACTACTGACTGCTCTCAATATTATCATTGCTTGATATAAGATCGTGGCATGATAAGATTATGATAAATACTCCAACTAGCAGTGTAAGGCTAAAGGATAGTGCTGGCCACATTTGTTAATACTTTTTCTGTACTAAACTTCATTAGTTTCGTTTCCCTTATATTGATTTTTTTAGTTTGGGACAACTAATAATAAGAAGACAAATTCGAAAGACAACAATAATAAAGTACATAACATAATGTTATGTAAGACGAATAATGAAAAACATTATTTTCGTTCACAAAATGCAGTAAAAAACAATTAAAGTTATGTTTTCTAAAAGTTTTTTTATAAGTTATTACTGTTAATACTAATAATTCTGAATTTTAAAGCGCAGATAACATAGTCGTATACAAGCTGATGTAGGAACTCGTAATTTTCTGCTCTAATGCTCTCTGGCATTATTAAAATAATTATATCATCAATCTGAAGCCGAGTTAAGTTTCTAAACGTTTAACTTCAACCGTTCCATTAAATTAAATAAAAATTAACTAATGTTTTTCAAAACGATGAGCTTAATGTACGTTAGCTGATAGCCCCATATTATAAGTTGATAAATTGTTTTAGCCACTGAAAAAGGTGATGTTCTTTTACGAGGTATCCAACTTTAACCACATATTTTCTCTTGAAATTATTACAGTCATCATTATCATTTATTTCGCTGGACACTTCACCTACAGTCGCAATGTTTTAATTGATTATGTAATGATAATAATAAGAACCATAAGGCGGCAAGTACGATGCGAGAGAAACTTTTTATTAAAATGCCAAATGCTTAAAATTAAGTCTGTTCCGATTAGCTTTTTCTGATAATCCCAACTGTCTCTCTGATACAGAGAAAATATAAGGACAACAAATCACATTTGACGATAAATCGATGCTTCTATTCAAGAGATTTTGAGAACAGCTGTTTTATTCACTACCGTAACTCCCTTGCTGACAGAACCTCAAAAAAAGCTTAAATGGGATCAGGTGGCTTCGTTATTGAACAACAATTCAAGGTTGCATTTAAGATTTGTTGAAAATTTGCTATTTTTGCATCGTAGCGCTCCTACTGGCTTCCTTCATTTACATCAAATATTAAAATACTAACAGATGGCATATTTGCCTTAGGGAAAAGATCGTTATTTATTACAATTTCCTAGTGAAATAAACAGCCTGTTGACGAATGACAACAGAAGCGCCTTTCTTAAATGTCGAAAAATATCGATTCATATATACTTGAAACGTAGTTCACTGGTAAAAACATACACATCAAACATGGAAATTTCCGGAAGGTTTTGAATGACATCAGAGGAACATTTTACCTAACCGACGATAAGCTGTTTCCCGCGCAATTTGACTGCTACTCTCTTCAAGAAATGTGGCAATTAGAAGTCTGATCCAATCAGATTCACACACGCGCTAGAGACTTTGGAGGGACAGTTTCTCAAACAAAACCAGTTTACAGCGATGCTCTAGGAAAGACTATAACGGACAAGCGAGTGGAACGCAGCGTTTTCATGGCATGTATATTTGGTGTAAATATTGTGCAAGTGCTTTGAATAGTTTCAGTTACTTCAGTGATTGTAACAACCCGTTTAAAAAAGGATTAAACGGTAAATCTTTAATAAACCTTTTAATGCAGCGGCAGGTTGCCAGCGGCATTTTTTGTTGTAATTGCAGAGTTTCGGATTAAAGTTTACCTTTACATCCGGGTTCTTTGTACACCGTTACCGTTCAGATATACCTTTGCTGTCCGGGTTCTCCGTACATATATGCTGTCCAAGTTCTCCGTATGCCGTTACCGTTTAAATACACCTTTTCTGTCCAAGTTCTCAGTTCAGATCCAAGTTTACCGTTCAGATATACCTTTGCTGGTCGAGTTAGCCGTACACTGTCACCGTTCAGATACACTTTTGTTGTTCAGATTCAGGTTTCCGCCTACCTTCACGTCATTTTCAAATTCAAGTTCTACCCATTGTATACCTCACCTTTTGTATACTTTCTTCTGATCGACACCTCTACCAGCTTTCTCTGACAACTACTGACTCCTTTCTTGGGGGTAATTAAGCACCTATGGTAAGCGCTAAATGCTGATGCTACCCTGGCAACTCTAGATTTACATCTTCCGGTAATCAACACCTATGGAGGTTTCATCTGAATGCATAATATAGTAATAGCAACCATATCGACTTTTTTATAGCTTGTCTCCGTGCAAAAGACAATATTTGGTAGGCTTGTTGTGTTAAATTTAGTACCCCGGGCGTCAATGTTGTTTGCAAGTATCAAGACCTGGTGGTCTAGTGTAGTCTTGGACAAAAGCTAGGTTGATACAGTCGCAAATTGCAAAATCGCCGCGAAACGTATTCTTATTGGTTTACTTAAAATAATATCGTAAAACTATTGTTTTTTTAGATTTTATAGATGTGTTTGAGTAATTTTTGTGTGCATACAGTTAGAAGTGATTTTTAATCAAACTTATGACTCTTAACACACGATCTAAATGTCTTCTCTACTTTTAAGTTTGTGTAGCCCTGATGTTAATTAAGGGCCAGCCTTTATTATACTTACTTATCTTGTGCTTATATATGTAATATAAACATAAAAAAGAAGTGAAACAGCAAGTGAATTTATTTGCTTTAGTACTGTATTCGATATTATCTAAAAAAGGCATTATAGGTGACGTTGTGGGATGTTATTTCGCTAAATGTACAGTTCACTGCATTTAGGGTTTTAATTTTTTTTCAGAAACATGGTTAGAACCCTTGGATGCACAAGCCACAAAGCAAATTTGGTGCAAACAACCCCTAAGAAGCTTAAGTGACCAAGATTGAATAGGGTTGCTGGGCGGGAGAGCGGAAAATGCTAAAAAAATATTTTGTGGGACTTTGAAAAGATGCGTTTTTCACATTTTGCAGCAATACCTCCCTTGAACCCTGTCTACCCCGCACCGCATCCATATTCGCCCAGGTCCAGTAACTTTCTTGGGGGTTGCTCCCAAGAAATTTTTCTTGTGCTTTATGCTTTGCAGGTAGTTGTATGCGTGCACAGGGGGAAGAAGAGCCCCCTGTGTTTTTGGGTGAGGAGGCAGAAACCCTCTTCGACCTGGGGGTTCTTATTCCCCTTCTGCATGCACACAATCACCCTCAATGCATGAACCACTGGAAAGTTTTTTATGTTCAGGTTTCTAGTGTATTTTTTCAAGAGTATATTTCCTGTTTATTAATTTCTTTGTTTGAGTTTTGTATCCAAATTACTGTGTAAATATTTATGATATAGCTCATGTTTTTGCTTGCCTTTCTTCACCTTATTTTTTACTGTTACTAAGTAAATAAAGTAATGTTTTATAACTTTTAATATAGGGGCTCAATCACTATAATATATTTATCTTATGAAAATTCACTACCTTAACGCACTTGCTGAGTCCTGAACATTTTTTTAAATGAATTAAAGTGCCTCTTACCTATGGGATCATCTATGAATATCGGCACTATTTTCACTTGTACATCAACACTCGAAAATTGTTGTGTTATTTTTGCAACACCATGTATATATGTTATTAATGGTAGCAGATTAATTAACATGATTTTGTAGCCATTAAGGAGATTTTCTTACATCATACCAACACGATAAATGACCTTAGTAATATTGAAACTTCCAAGAACGATCTAAAATTATAAGGTGTAGATATATCGAATCCCAATTGCATTGAAAAATAAACAGTATAGCGGATAATTATAATAATTACTATGATGGAAAAAATGCTTACCGAGATTTATTTAATATATAAACAACCAATTTATATTTATCAGGTCTGAAAAATGCGGGCTATTAAAATCCAAATTGCTTCTAAGAGGTATAGGTAAGATCGGCTCGACTAAATTGGTCTTAAATTTATGTTAAACAGATGATTTAGAAAGCGGTTAACTATTGGCTATTATATTAATAAGTGGGAACCCTGTAATAATGTTGAAATAGCCCCAAACAGGCACTTATCCGACCAGGCAACTCATTTAGCGGTGACGCCGAGTTGATTTTTTAACTCCTTTCAATTAACAGTTTGTTCTAAAAGTCTAGAAGGTTTTGCTTAGCAAATTGTGGTCCAACAGTCCTGTATTTAGCAGTACATGAATTATTTTGCAAACTACATTTCTGCTCCCCTTTTAGAATAATGTTTTCATATCTATGGACAGCACAAGTCAGAAAATATACTAAACCTAAAAAATCAAACAAAACTTAGAGAATACTATTTTTATTTTATTTTATTTCACCAACACACCACGAGGACTCACAGCCTAAATACTATCGTACCGTGGCTGTCGACAAGGAGAAAAGAGGCAACTTGTTAATTCTGGACCTGAAGGTTTGGAGGTTCGGAGGAGAAGGAAAACATGTGCAGGCAAGGAATTCCACAACTTGCAAGTCCTCGGGACAAAAGAGCGGGCATAACAAGATGTTCTATATCTGGTGACCTGGACAGTAAAAGGGTGCATTCGCTCTGTTCCCTTGGTAGATGTGTTGGGGGCAGCAGGTGGAGGAACTATGGAAGAAAGCTCCTCTGAGCAGTGCCTGTGCAGATATCTATAAAGAAGAGAGAGAGGTCACCAACGTCACATCGGTGGGCAAGGGATGGCAACCTTTGGGTAAGGGTAGGGTCACCGATGAGACGTATAGCTCTTCTGAATGAAGTCCACGATAGCGAGTGTAGAAGCGGCAGCGGCACCCCAGATGTGGGAGCAGTATTCGAGGTTTGGCCTTATTTGTGTAGTATATAATGTATAGAGATTAGCTGGTGAAAAATATTTGCGATCCCGGAAGAGGAAACCTAATTTCTTAGCAGCCGCTTTTGCAATTTATGTGGCATGTTGGTGCCAATTGAGATTTCGATCCACAGAAATGCCAACAATTGAAAAGCACTCATTACTTTGAATATCTTGGTTGTTCATTGTGATGGGTCTAGGGCTGGTGCATCTCTTATGAGATAGAATGCAAGATTGAGATTTGGTGGAGTTAAATGGTACAAGATTTCTACTTCCGCAGTCTAATATTTTTTGGAAATCCACAGAGACAGAACCCTCCATGAGTCTGCGATCCTCATCTAATTGGGCTAAAGAGACAGGCTTCGATTATTGTATATTTGAGTAGAGGGTACTGTCGTCTGCGTAACTGTGAACTGGGTTGGATGCGCTAGAGAGGAGGTCATTGATATGGAGAAGAAACAAAGTAGGGGCTAAAGCTGAACCTTGAGGGACTCCTGCATTAATTGGATACATTTTAGAGGAATGACCATCCACGACAACAAAAATCCTCCGGTTGGAGAGGAAATTTGCTGTCCAGGTACAGAGTTTTGGTGGTAGGCCATAGGACGGAAGTTTATTAAGCAGCGCTGCGTGCCAGACCTGGTCGAATGCTTTGGATATGTCTAGAGTGACAATCTGGGATTCACCGTGTTTCATAGACTTGCTCCAAGAATGGGTGACAAAGGAAAGAAGGTCGGCAGTTGATCTGCGCTGACGGAATCCATACTGCCTGTCGTGGATTAGATTGTGTTTTTAGAAAAATTTTAGTAATTCGGTGTTTATATACTTTTCCATCATTTTAGAGACGACTGAAAGAAGATAAATAGGCCTGTAGTTGCTAGGAAGCGCTTTGGATCCTTTCTTGGGGACGGGTTATACTCGAGCAGTTTTCCAGTTGCTAGGGAATATGCCTCTATTGTAAGATGTCTGAAACAGACGAGTCAGGACAGGAGCAAGTTCTGGGGCGCATTTTTTGAGAACAATTGCTGGGATCTCGTCAAGGCCAAAGGCTTTCCTGGTATTAAGAGAAGAGGGCATCTTTCGTACCTTTATAGTTTTGAAAATGATATCCGTCATTTTATGCGCGACATTGGGGACTGTTGGTGGTTGAACACTTGGAGGTGGGTTGAGAGTAGAATTGCTAGCGAACAACGAGGCAAAAAGTTTAGCCTTGCCCAGGGCGGTAGAAACAATTTCATCCCCTGAAATAAGATGTGGGAACGTGCTCTTGCAGGCATTATTCCCAATAAATTTAGCAAGCGTCCAGAAGGGTTTGCTGCCGTTGGAGCTTGAGAGGACTTTGTTTTTGATGTTGTTATTAAACGAGATTTTTTACTTAGAAAGAATGCGGACATAGTGGTTTCTTGCGTCGTTAAATGCTTGACGGTTTTCTGGACTGGGATTATGCAGAAGCGTTTTGTGAGCTTTGACCTTTTCAGGTCTGGCCTTGTCACAGGATTCAGAGAACCAGGGCTTTTGAGTGGCTTAAGATGTTTTCTGTGTACGTGGAATAAATAATTCCTTGCCAGCTTGGATGATTTCGGTGACGTTATGTGAGATATCAGAGGGGTCAGGATGAGAGAAGCAGACAGACGTCCATGGAAATGAGTAAAAGTAATCCCGCATTTCGTCCCGGTTCGCGGAGCTGTAGTACCAAACGATACGTGGGTGTGATGATTGTGTGACCTAGGGTTGCATTGCGCAGGAAGCAGTGACCATGCCGTGGTCTGAGCGACCAAGGGGGGCGGTGACTGATGTCTTATCGCATTTAGGTTTTGTAGTAAGGAAGTAAGTGATTAGCGGCTGTTTTGCCACTGATTTGGGTTTCGGTGAGGAAGAGGAGTTGGGGCCTATTAGCCTCTAGGAAATGGTGGACGGAGTTCAGGTTAGAATTTAGGCCACATTTATTCGAGAAGGATATGTTAAATCTTGATGCCGGCGCCCCCTGCACACTCCTCTCCCGGAGATCCGGTGGAGGGGTATTTTATCTCCGGAATCTTTTGTACAAGGAGGAGCCATCATCATTTTTGGTTATAAGGGAAACCGACTCATACACCATAACCGGAAACGTCCGTTGGGACTTCACCGGCCACTTGATGTAAGGGGTGGTACCTCCTCGGGCGTGAAAAATTCCTCCTTTACTATCACGTAAAAGAAAAGTCCACTACCACCTGCTGATGGCTGCAAGTGGCTTGGATGAGTTTGTTAGCCAGGAAAATCGAACCAGGTTTCGAACATTTTGTGTTTCCTTGCGCAAAATTTGTATATCTCTGGAAATAACAAAGTAATTTCAACAAAATTGGTATGCGTGCTTGTATTATAAAAAGTGAACCATGCACCAGATTATGTAAGTTAAAAGACAAAAAGTAATAGGCATTTAAAGAAAGAAAAAGGTTTTCCAAAATTTGCATCTGTACGTTAAAAAGAAAAAAGTTATAGATGTTTAAAAAACGGTGTTTGTCTCTTAAAACGTCAAAGTCGCGATATGAAACGTCAACATTGGCAACTTTTAGGCAAAGAACCTGAAACGAATACGGGTTTTGTACAGAAAATATCACAAGAAAGGTCGTCTACAAAGAGAGACCGTGACCGACTGAAAAGAGTGCAGCGAGAAGCAAGCCGACTACCTTATGGCTTATATATATATATATATATATATATATATATATATATATATATATATATATATATATATATATATATATATATATATATATATATATATATATATAACATATAAAAATCGAACCTGACCCGGGATATGTGTTCTAGGGGGCCTAGTTCGCGCTCAAAATTCAAAAGTCGCGATCTTCTCATTAGTGAATTTTTTTAAAGAAAATTCACTCATATAGACAAACAATTAAGTGAAGATTGCAAGCTGTGATGATTTTACTTATTATACGTTGACATTTGAAAAAAAGTTTGTCACCAAGGTGACATATTAAGCTGTCGAAACATTTCAATGTCACAACAAAATATACCACAAAGGTGGACTACTTTGTTCGAAACACTTTTTTAATTAATTTTGTTTTTAAGTAGTTCCCATTATTCCAAATATATACCTTTTTTAATTCCTCGCATACATAAATATATTATATATATATATATATATATATATATATATATATATATATATATATATATATATATATATATATATATAGGGTGTCGCATTGAAAACGAAACAGACCGATTTGCGTCCAGAGAATTTTTTTTAAGAAACGCTGAAACACGTCAATTTTAATATTCAGGGGGTCATGTTTTGACATAAAACTGAACTTTGTCACATCAACCCCTTAAGGATGGTGATAACAACCCTTATATTTTAAATAGGGAACATGGGTCGAGTGTTACATCATTTGAAAGCTCTTTCTTCATTTCTTATCGGAATGAGAGAAATGCTGTTTATTATTTCAGTTTATCGGTCAGTTACCCAAAATAAATTTCACAATGGTGTATTCTGTAGGAGAAAGAGTTGAAATAATTACTCTTTTTTCAAAAACGATGACTGTGCCAACCGTACCGCAAATTTGTTTAATGAACGACATCCGAACAGACATGTTAACAGAAAATACATTTTGGAGTTAGTTGCAAAGTTTCGACAAAGTGGTTCAGTAGCCAACAAAAAACGGGATCCTGAACATTCATTTTCGGTTAGAAATGAGACTACTGAGATTGAAGTTTTAGGACAAATTGCTGCAGACCCAACTTTGAGCACGAGAAAATTGGCCACTGTATCAAACATCAAAAGAAGAACTATTCAGCGAATATTGAAGCATCATAAATTTCACCCGTATAAAATTCATCTTGTACTACAACTGAATGAAGATGATTTTGATCGGCGGTTGGAGTTTTGTGAAGTTATGACTGCACGAATAGCTGATAACGGAAACTTTCTGTTCAATATCTGTTTTTCAGACGAGTGTACGTCTTTATTAAACTCTACAGTCAATCGTCATAATTATCGTTATTGGGCAAATAATAATCCAAGAAATGTTCACGAAGTCCACACTCAAACTCCACAGAAATTGAATGTCTGGATTGGCTGGTTTAATCGAACCTATTTTTCTTGATGGCAATTGGAGTAGCGAAACGTATTTGGAGTTACTAGAAGATATCGTTTACCCTTTACTAATTGACATTGTTGAAAATGATGATCGCTATCAAGAAAATCAATTAGTGTTTCAACAAGATGGAGCTCCTCCGCATTTTTCACAACGTGTTATGGAGTTTTTGAACAGAGAGTTTCCAGAGCAATGGATTGGGCGTTGGGGTGCTATTGAATGGCCCCCTAGATCACCGGATTAAACTCCTTTAGACTTATTCATATGGTGCCATTTAAAGAGTAGAATTTACGCAACAGAACCGGAGTATCTTGAATAGTGACGACGAGAGAGTTTCAAGAACAATGGATTGGGCGTAGAGGTGCTATTAAGTGGCCCCCTAGATCACCGGATTTAACTTCTTTAGACTGCTTTCTATGGGGCCATTTAAAGACTAGAATTTACGCAACAGAACCGGAGTCTCTGGAAGAATTACAACGACGCATTGTTGAAGAATGCCGTCTAATAACTCCACAAATGCCCCAGAATGTCAGAGCTCGTTTTGAACAAAATTTGTACTTTTGTATGGAACCGGGTGGTCAACAATTTCAACACTTACTTAACTGAATAAACATTTTTGAACATTTGGTTTTGTTTTTTAGTTTGTTTTTTATCGAAAAATTGACTAATTAGTGCATTTCTTATCACAATGATGAAATACGTTCTTGCAATTCCAACTGTGAATAATTTTTAAACGAGTTGTTAAAACTTCCAAAAAAATTAGTGTCCTTAATTGAGAAAAGAAAGGGCTTTCAAATGATGTAACACTCGACCCATGTTCCCTATTTAAAATATAAGGGTTGTTATCACCACCCTTAAGGGGTTGATTTGACAAGGTTGAGTTTTATGTCAATACATGTCCCCCTTAATATAAAGATTGACGTGTTTCAGCGTTTCTTAAAAAAAAATTCTCTGGACGTAAATCGGTCTGTTTCGTTTTCAATGCGCCACCCTATATATATATATATATATATATATATATATATATATATATATATATATATATATATATATATATATATCTATATATATATATATATATATATATATATATATATATATATATATATATATATATATATATATATATATATATATATATATATATATATATATATATATATATATATATATATATATATATATATATATATATATATAACAAACTGCCTCGAATAAGCCATATTTTTATTTGTGAAATATAGGTCGATAATCGAACATAAATATCTACTGTGCTCAGTGATACTTGTGTGTGAAGTAATTGAGTTGGATAATTTTAATATATCTATAATAAATGTAATATTAAATACTTATTGGTATGTCAAACTGAAATTAGTTTTTGACAAGTACCTTATTACCTTTTGATTAACTATTTTTGGTTTATAGTCATTTGTAGGTTTTCAACAATGGATATTTAATTTTATAAAATTAAAAATCTTTAACGGTATATGTGTTAAAGAAATTAATTACTTATTCCATCTGGTCATTTATTTTCCTTATTATTCATGCTAATATAATAAATTGCTGTTTGCCGTATTTTATTAACTGTAAGATGGTTTCAAATCTGGGAGTCAATTTAATTTTGTGTATCAATTATTGTCAATAAAATCTTAGTTACTTTTTTAAATCATTGCTAAGATTATGGTGGTTATCTTTATGCAATCTAGGTAATACTACAAATAAATAAGACTCTTTTGTACATTTATTTCAGTGACAATTATTGTAATACCTAAAATAAAATTATAATCGTTAGTAAAGTGATTATTACGTTTCGTTACTGCTTTGGTTATTCAAAATAAACCCGTAAGAGACTTAATTAAGAGCCGACAATCCAATATCTGTAAGGCAATTCATGTTTTAATTTCAAAATTATTTTCATAAAAAGTCGCTAAATCTTCAAGTACAGTAAACCCCTTTACTGCATTTCTAATTTGTACCTTAAAATTCAATATATGTTTGCCATGGGAAACTACCTCGCATTATTACTGAACAAATATTTCCAGGAACGAAATAAGCATTTAAAATATTGTTTATCTGTAATTTTCCGGTGATCTTACCCAAGAAAGACCGTTGAAAAAGTTTCAGAGAATTGGCGGCAAAAGCCTTCAACTGTGAACACGGGAGGGGCGACGTCGTGATTTTACCACCGATTGAAGGTCTCGTTTTATCTCATTTGAGGAATGGAGGCTAGAAAGAGCTCGCGCACAGCCACCAACCGTCACAGTAAGAATTTTTGCGTGCAGTGACTAACAATTTGCAGAACCCGAGACATTAGCGAGGACTCTCTGCTGAGCCTTCATAGAGTGAACACCGTCAGTTTTCGGTGGCTATTGAATGATCTTACAACGGGGTTGTAATGCTCTTTCTGTTATCTGTACCACCTAGTAATTATTGTCAGTGATTGTTTGGAGTAATTCAAGTGATTTTCTAGTTTGATTAAACATCGTATTCAGCATAAAAAAACTCGTGGTTCTTTGTTCTGAGCTGTCGACTTCTTGCCGTAATTAGAAAGAATCCCTGGTTATTATCGAACCTTAAGTAAATTGGCAGTGAATTTTAGTGAAATCTAGCAATTGATTGACAAACGTCACTTAATTTACCTAATCATTTATGTTTATTTTTGAGCGATACCCTAAGTAATTAACAGTAAACTTTTAGTAATACACAACTATCTTTATCTTATTGTCTTAGCATATGTATGTACATTAATAATTTCTTGTTCTTGAAATTCTTGCTGTTTATTTGATTTATATTTGTGTGCAATTAATGTTTATTTGAAATTTATCAATCATTTATTTCATTATAATAGCTATTCCAAATTTAATTTATATGAATAAAATCAATATTCTGTTACGTTAACATATCTGTTTAATTGCAGAGAAATTCCTCCCTAGTATCTACTTTTCTTTTGACGTCGGCGCAAACAATTTATTCTTACTAACTATTATCTAGATATCTAAACTTCAATGTAACCTGGCACTAGTCTGCAGAGCCCACAAATATAGGACTCTGTGCAGTGCGAAACAAACAAAGGAAGAAACGTGAGTGTCAAACTATATCCAGATCTGTCAACCTCCTAAAAAGTGCTGCTAATCTGAATAAATTTGATAATCCGATAGATGGCTACTTTAGGGTAGGGTGTTATAGGCAATTGTGACCTCACCATTGTGCAGATCTATATCCACCTGAGGTCAATCACAATTCTTTTACTTAATGCTTTTCTTTGAAGGAGGTAACAAAAGCAGGAAGCCTAAAAAATCATAATCATCATTACAGTCTAATTGCGATGTCGGCTAGTCGTCGGAACCATAACTCTCAGTCTTGAACAACTCTATTTAATTCAATGGAGCTTTTGCACATTTTTATTTGGGCTAGGTTTCCCTCTTATTCTACATTGTGACGGTTCTAAATATCACTTGCAAATTTTGGTAAATTATAAGTCAGACATTAATTTCAATTTTATGAATTTATTTAATAAAAGTTGACACGGACTATAAGTATGTTCAAAACAATAAAATTGGGGAACGAACTATAAGTAAATAGCAGATAAATACTACATACAGACTGGGAGACTACTTCTCTGGCTTAACAGTGAAGCCAAAGAAGTAGTCTCCAAGTCCGTATGTAGTATGAACCAGTTTCACCAAGTAAGGGCAACAACAATCAGTGAATGGCAGATAAATACCTTGAGATTTTATGTTAGAATATTTCCAATTGCCAGTTCTTATCAGTCTTATCTTATCCACATGTTTCTTATATGTTGATTTGCTATATTTCCTGAAAGGACAGAGCTTTTAAAATTGACTCTGTTGGAAAGTCATAACATGAATTTAAGGTCTTGAATATATAGGTTGCAATTACCTACAGCGGTTGTGCTAGATATCTTCAAGATTCCTTATTAAATATTCGTACCGAGAGGTGTACAATAGACCACTTCAGTGGGGTTTAATTCATCATTAGATGCCATCTTATAAATAACATTAAAAAAACCTGGATGTGTATATACAGGGTAAGTTTAATTTCCACAATATCTCTAAATTCCAATGTTAGTGTAGATGGCTTATTGTGTGAATATCATTGGACACAATCGATTGTTGCCTAATTAACTCCAACAAGGACGTCTGGGTATGACATACACTACAGTAGGAGACGATGCAGATAAGTTACCAACCCATTTTAACACATAATAAACGCAATACTGTTCATAACAGCTACTATTGCGACATTTGAGGTCATATATCTTAGATTTATTGTTGCATGTAAACGTTTGTGAACACACACGTTATAACTAGCTTGTTCACTATTAACATAGTTAATATATTTTCAAATAACTTAGTTACCCCTCAGGTACAACAACTACTTAACCATTTAGTAGCACTTTTGTATTTCTTTTACCGTAATATTGTGTCAATCTTTAAACTCTTTTAATTCCTGTGATTTTAAGCAATTTAAGTGACGCCGTATATATATATATATATATATATATATATATATATATATATATATATATATATATATATATATATATATATATATATATATATATATATATGAAAAACCTAAGATTCCGGGACCGCTAGCATAGATCTATAAACTTTCATATTTCGACAGATTCCAGGACCGTGCTTATTTGTAGTGGGGGGATATGGAGGGGTAACCATAACTCGCAAGATTTGAGGACCATGTCATATTTTTAAATGGTTTAGCGTATTTATTATAATAATCATTATTAGTTACTCTGAGACATTTCTGGTAGCAAAAAGATAATTAGAAACAGATATTATTGTACCTATTTCACAAAATAAATGTGAGTGTGCGCTCTCTGCATGTTTGTGTGTGTATTTTGTGTAGGTAAGTGTGCATGGGTGCGTGCGGGCGTGTGGATATGCATGCATATTGGTGTATGGAATTTATTAAGAAGGGAACCAAACTAATAAGAAACCTAACTAGATTGAAGTAGGGCGATTAAAAAAACTGCTATAATATTAGTCTAGCAAATCCCTTTAATCAATGATGAGCTTGAAAAACCTCAAAGATAGGTAATAAGACTTTTAAATAAACTTGCTTATTTTAAATGAGGGCGATTTTTTGGTGAATATTTTAATTTGCCTCTATTGTAAGGTGAGTAAGGATAAATAGCGTAAAAAATTTGACATGAAAATATCAAATTTATAGTCTAGTTGCTTTTTACTAAGCTGATGCATTTCAAAATAGCGGCTATTGTGTGTATTATGTAGAACCACCTGGTTAAGACAATGACGCTAAACAGCCTTGAACTAATCCTTTCATTCTCATTTACTGCAGTCTTCGTAATTATAGCATAAAGTAAATAAAAAAACTAGCCAGACCGGCAAATTTTAAGATGCTTTTTGTTTTTTTTTCCAAACCTTAAAACATATTTGCTTTTAATTAAGAAAATATTTCTTTACAATATGTTAACAATTTCAACTTAAAAACAATTAGCATAACCCCTCTTTTGTTTTTCTTTTCTGAACCTACTTATTTAAGAATGGTACTTGTGTTCCTTCCACATTTTTTTTCATACTGCTGCGTTTCAAATCATCATCACTGTCTACAGGGGAAGTCGCCCTGTTGTTGCAACCCTGATTATCTGTCTCCAGCAGTTTTCTTCATTTCATAGCTTCCACACTTCATAAGTTGTCCCAGTTTTCCCAGATGTTTTAACCTAGGTCTACCTTTTCTAATTTTTCCAAATAATGTCGCTAGAATTTCATTATGTCAGAATATGAACCAGTAAATTTTGCCTTTCCTTTTTCAGTTACTTTGCAAATGCAGCATGCATCTTTCGTCTTTCAGCTTTTATAGCACATTTTTATTCGCCTCTCTATCGTTGTATCGTGTCTCTGACATCCAAGTTTCTTCCACATACATTACTACACTCGATACGCAGGACTTAATGAACCTCTTCTTCAGATCCAAGGTACATACTTGTTTATCAAAACGTTCGCATTTATTACGTGCATTTCTGTTTTTTTTTCACAGGCAAAAATCACAACAACCAACAGGACCTTTAGCTTTGTGTAAAATTTCTTCATCGCATTTCTAGAGTCGAATAGTACTCCTAATTTTTCGCGGGAACTCACCACTGAACATTCTTTCTTTCAGTTAATCTTCAACTAGAGCGAATGGAAGTTATTTAAACATTTTGCTCGTTTAAACGCTTAATTAGTAGAGATTGAACTGATAAATTACAAATGAGTTTATCGCTACAGTGTAAACCATAGAACATAATATCCGAAGTAGCCATCTGCGAGTTTTTCTTTGACAGCCGTCAAATCATATAGCTGATCAAAGGCGTCAACACCTCCTTTAGTGTTATTGTATGATAATAGTATTTTGAGTTTCTTAGTTTTTTCTCTATATCACCCTGTGTATACATAGTCGATAATAAAATAACAAGTTTATAGTTTTTTCGGCACAGAGATTAATCTACATCCTTTTGGTTGCAGTCATTGCTTCGGTATATCACGTTTGTTCTTCCTCATTGTTCATATAATGGTTAGCTTCTTTTCTAAAAATTTTTCCGCGACATCGTAAGAACTAAACTAACGATTCATGGTACAATTTCTGTTTGAACCCTGAATAGCAAGTTGGTCCAATGGTAAGAACATGTGCCTCTGAAGCAAAGGGTACTGGGTTCGATCCCAGGGTTCTCCTTTCACTTTTTCAGTGCATACTGCATGTAAAATTAACATCAACCGAGGTTGTGACATTTTATTTGAGCAAGTTGAATGTCTACTCGTTGCGCCCTTCGGACAAGGCGTAAACTCGTCGGTCCCGTGTCCATGCGATGTTGGGCACGTTCAAGATTCCTAACGTCCTTACAGAAAATCGTAGGTTTTGCAAAGTTTCCAAGATAGTAAGGCGAACCTGCTCGGTGATTGGCCATAGTCGCGGAAATAGGCCGACGTTAAAGTACAAAAAAAACCTGATTGGCTGTCGCCAAATAGATCATCTATTGTGTAGGAATGGAATATTGTTTTTCTCTTTCTTCTCTACCAATAAAAGACTTAGCTGATCACAGATATAATATTTTTGCATCAAACATAGTAACCAATGTTAGATCATACTTGTCCGTCCTGTTGGGTATGTGAATTTTAGAGGGACATCTGCCTCCGAAACCCAACAAGGTTTTATCTGTGGTTGCACATTCTAAAGGTGTATAATTTTGTCTGCAACATTCTCTAAAATATTCCAAATTTGTCTGATAGCCGCAAATTTGTCTGCTTTCGGTTCGCTACTCCCTTGTGGCTTTATCGTTAAATCTCAAGCAGTTGATCAAAAACTCAAATAGATTTTTGACATAGTTGCTCTAAAAATTGGTGGTCAAATTGGGTTGACCATGTATCAGTAATATGAACCTTTTTTCATAACACCACTTGCAGATAGTATTACTTATATAGTAGTATAGAATTTCTTGTCATGGTCATAAAGGACGTTTATCATAAAAAGTGTGCTGTTTTAAGCACATAATATGATAATATGTGTAAGAAAGTCCAGTAACATGCGAAATATTTTTTCAGTGCTGGATTATTGAAAAGTAGCTATACATGCTAAGTATGTTTAATATGCGAAGAATACCCACACAATTAAAATTTCATATTTAACCGCCGAATACCTTATAGGTACTCGTATGTACATTATTATACATTTAACGACCACCTGAACATATCGATGCAATCACCGAAGTTAAGCAACATTGGGTGTAGTCAGTAATTGCATGGGTGACCACCTAGGAACAGTGTGTGCTGATGAATGCCTTCGGAAGGCAATGGCAAAACACTGAGTATATTTGCCACTCAAATTTTCTTTGTGAAAAAGCGTCACTAAGGTTGATTTAGAGTATTTATTTTCACCTTACATTGATGGTTTGTGAGAAAAATGTCGTAATCGTTGACTGTTCTATTTTATTTATTATAACCTGATAATTAAAATTTTGTAAGGTCTGGAAAAAAAAGTGCGTGAGATAAATTTTCCCTCAAATATATGTAGGTACCTACTTTATTGACAAAGGAAAAATTATTTAAAGCTTATTTTGAGGAAAAGTAGAGGAGTATATATTTTATAGTAAATTTTATTAAATCAACTTTCAAAGTGCGTTATACAAATAAGCATAACCGTGTGCTTGCAGTCAACATCATTTTTTAGGGGTCGCGTTTCAAACTAAACTGTCAAAATATTTTGCTTAAAAGTATGAAATAACATTGTTAAATAGTAAGTAAAATTAATTTGTTTATGACACTTGGTGTTTATATAAACATTAGTGTATCTATAAGTAGCTTCTCATTTGTTATAATGCTTTTACCTCTTCATTTCAAAATTGATCAGCTTTAAACATAGTTTCTTGATTTAAATTCTCGCAAAAGTAGACATCTACCTAAATTTCAATTTTTAAAAATATTTTCGGGTAGAATAAACATTTTTGCAAATCAGGTTAATTCATTTAATTTTCTAGCATTTTTAATATTCGGGGTTATATGAAAACTTATGTGTTTAGTTTCTATTTTGTTTTTCTCATTTCGGATTAACTATTTGATCAAACAACAAAATGGTTTTCGGGATTTTTGGGGTGTCCCCTAGCAGTTTTCTTTGGTAAAGTTTTATTTTCAACTAATTATCTGTTAACATTGCTGCAGCCTTTAAATTACATTTTTTAGATTTAAGTGTTGTGTAGCTTTAGTTTGATGCAAAATTAATCCTTCTAATATAATCAACGTATGTTATAGCTGCTGTTGTATTTTTAAACAGTGGTTAAAAATATATTTAGCAGACATCATCAGACACGACTTCAAAGACTAGTGGCAACTTACAGATAATGCAACAACTCACAATAACTCCTAAACGTAAAACTTTGCCATTATGTATAAAACCACGATATATATTTTATTATGTTCTGCAACTATTAATAACAATGAAGTACAAGACATTTTGAAAAAAATATCTGAATAGGTCTATGTGAATATACCGACAGGTGTCCACATTAGAGTCTACCTCCTTTAACTTTTTGTTAATATTGAAGCAAATTTTTTTTTAATCGTAACTCGAATATAATTAGGCATAGGTATGATAAGTAAGAACTTCTTTTTAGGTTTTGTATAATAATTGTAAAACAGCATTTTATACTGAAAGATAAAAAATTAACGTTGTCAATCTTGGTCATTCATAATAAAACGACTGTCTAAGCTAGTATTCTGCATTTATGTCAAATCATTTTTGTTAATAAATTTTTAAGTTTGGGTGATGTTAGGATTATGATTTTACTATACAGCAAAAAAATAGACATGATCAAAAGCTATTTTTTTAATTAGTGTGCTACTGCTAAACACTTGTTGATAACACTTCTCGGGCAAACTTTGACAGAATTATTTTATAGGATGAGACCTAAAAATTGAAACGAACACTTACCATTTTATTTATAAGTTTGATAAATGTAATTTTTGATGACAAATTGCAAATCAGACAATGAGTTTTATTATAGAAGGTGGTCAATGTAGCAAAGAAGTTAGAAAAGGAATCGCGGTAGCAAAGTAACATATAGTAGACAAAATTAGCTATTTAACCTGAATCTCCAGAAGGGGTTCCTCAAGTCATGCGAATGAAGTATTATAACGTATAGAGCCAAAACGGCCAATAAAGTTCTAATCAGGTGTTGTGAATCATTTATTCATTCATTTAACGACAGTGTCATTTACAGTAAATCATACGATATACTGACTTAAAAAAACAAAAAGCAATAGACAGAGTGTTTTGTTAATAACCGATTAAAGATATGTACACATAGATACGAAATAAATGTTTTTTATATTTGTGATACCTAAAAAAATAAAAATACTTTTAAAAATTACAAAATGTTTACATGACATAGTATATTAAGTAAAACACTGAATTTTTTCCACGAAATGGACCTACCGATTTGTTAAAACTTCTAGATGTGGACTGGAATCTGTAATGAGCATACATAAGTACACTTGGAGAAACCCAAATCACCACAACACATCTTTTTAAAGACCTAATGATAACATCGTCATCTGATGAAGCTAACATTGTTAGCGAAACGATCGTTAGGTCTCCAAGTGTAGTTATTAAAACTTCTAGAATAGCTTAATTTCACAATTGGTCGTTTAAGGTCAAAATATATGTATTGTTGAAAACTTGCAAGACGGCTTGTATGAGAAGTATAAGACAGACATTAAATATTTTTACATGGAAGGCGATTTTATTTTCTAATAATTCAATTATCATAAACTAAGTAGCTCAGTTCAAAATGTAAGTGGCGTAAGGTGTCATAAATATATGACATAATTTACAAGCAAAGTGCCGACTGCATTGTCAATGTAATAAAAATATGCTCCGTCTTCCTTCGGCTAAAGTCTACAGGGGTATCCAAGGGCCTTCTTATCTTTAGATAATTTACAACCAGACCTTTGACAAAGACAGCAAAACTATATTATAAAATTTGGTACCTACCTGACGAAAACTAAAGCTGTAAAAAGAGCGGACCTTATTCCCTCCTTTCCTTTGTTTAAATTAAACAGATCAATGTTTTTCATTTGAGGCTATATCCACAGCATGTGTGCTATATCTTGTTTTAAAGCGAGTTTTTGTGAAAAAATTAACTATTGAGGAGAGTTCAATTGTAAGGCTATCCAATACTTTTTTCAAATGCAGGCACAAGCGTCTAGAATTTATATTCAAGATATGTTTGTCTTTTATCACACCGATAACTCAACAAATAATGGGCCGATTCTGATGAAATTTGGTGGGTACCTTCCTTTTGTAAGTGGCTTTGATAAGTTTGGTATCCAGAAAAATCGGCCGAGTGTTTCCAGGAACATTTTGAGTTTCTTTCAAAAAAAAAATTTTATCTCCGAGAATAACAAAGCTCTAGACCCAAATTTGGTATGCAAATTTATATTACGCAAAGTATAACATATAATATATACAAAAATTTGGATTTATAAGTTAAAACAAAAAAAGTTAGGCATTTAAAAAACAAATTTAGGTGCCAGTGATGACTAGAGAAATGCAAAAAGATCAAGAGACAGCAAAAAAACTACTTTGAAAATTTCATACATTTTCTTTGTAAAATTTTAAACTCGCGATTTGAAACGTCAAAACGGACAATTTTTAGACAAAGAACCTGAATCGAATACTGGTTATGTAGAGGAAATGTTGTAAGTAGTTAATTTGACAAAGCCTTAAGTATCAGCTTTAACCGCCATTGTCCGTTTTATTAAAATATTCGCAGAAAATTCATTTTAGACAGACCCTTTTTTGATGCTTCAATAGTCTATAAGTTTTAGCGAATGTTCGCAGAAAAAATTCGTTATAGGGAGACCGCGACTTTTTATTTGTTTTTTCCGGTTAAAATTAGTAAAAAAAAAGAAGAGAGACATGCCCGCGTGTAGCAAACATATGCGATAAGTGACTGAGTAAAGAGTGGAACTTGTGATGAGCACTGATAAGTACACTTGGAGAACCCAAATCACCACAACACATTTTAGAAAACCTGACAATCGCTTCACTAACCAAGTTAGCTTCATTAGAGGAGAGAGAATTATTCTCTCTCAAGTGTACTTATTATGTGATAAGTACCTACCTGAGTGGAGATGTGGGATGAGCACTGATAAGTGCATTTTGAAAAACCCAATTACCACAACATATTTATAAGTCCTGACTATCATTTGGCTAATAAATATGGTGTCATCAGAGGGTGTAAAAGCGTTCAGTAGCCAGTAAAACGATGGTCAGATCTTAAAAATGTGTTGTGGTGAATTGGGTTCTCCTAAGTGTACTACTTTAAGTACCAACTTATTATTTTCCCCACTTCGTCATTTCTGTTCTTTTTTAATGCCAGTAACAAAAAATCGTTGAAAAAATATAGATTGTAACAGTAAAAAATATTTATTTGGCAGTTATAACAAACAATGTGAAATTATAAATACGAGTAAATACTATATCACTATATATATATATATATATATATATATATATATATATATATATATATATATATATATATATATATATATATATATATATATATATATATATATATATATTGAAGCTATAATATAAAATTTATTAACTTGCTAAGTAATTTTGCTTTGTTAGATATTTATTAAATAAATAATTTAACTCAATCCCCCTTTTTTTAAGTCTATACATTGAATGGTTTTTATTTCTATCAGAGCTTTGGGATTCTCTAATTAAAAAACATTTATTACCGTAAGAATTTTTTTGTAAGAATATTGTCAGAATATTGCAAATATATGTAGACAAGTATATACAATTTACTATTGGATTATAGATCAAGTGTTTTTTGTACTTTATATGAGTCAGACTTGTTTCTGTTTTGGTTTTAAAGACAATAATAGTATTTTATTGGTAACTATTTCCTACAAATTCAAGAAAAAGGAAACATATCAATTATTGATTATTGTAAAGGCAGATTTTATTTTCAGTAACATTTTCCCAAGTGTAGTAGGCGCAAAAACTCAAAATTATTTAATATTTTTGAATATGACAAAATAGATATACCTATGTTAGTTAACCCATTCAATTTAAAATAAAAGAATGTATGTTTTTAGACCACAATCATTACACATAAATCCAGATCAAATAGATATTTAGCATTCGGAAACGTCAAAGGCAACACGAATTGTTTACTTCAAAGTGCAAAGAAAATTATGTAAAATTAAAACTACAGGATTTTGTAGGTTCAGTTTATTTATTTTTTGACCTGAAAGATGATTTTCTGAATCACATCTAGAGTAAGTATTTTCGCATAATGGCAATATTTTATAATCTTCTAGCTTATATTTAGTATATTTTCATTTTTCAATAATTCTGGCTTTGAAAGGTTTTATAAATAATACTCGAGTAGATTAAAATGTCGCGATTGTAGAGACCACGGGTGCGTATATCACCGTGGTGATATTAAAAAAAAAATCATAATCGCACGTGATAAATTAAATGATTTTTCAACATGATGAAAACATCGTTCTTCACTAAAAATATTTTGCATCAACTAAGATTTCATAGCTATGTGTAGATTCTTGTAAATACACTCACCTAACCTGCTTATCAGAACCTCGGTGGTTCAGGGGTAAGAACGTGTGCCTCTGAACCGAAGGGTACTGGGTTCGATCCCAGCGTACTTCTTTCACTTTTTCAGTACAAACTGTAACATTAACATCAACCGAGATTCTGGCATTGTATTTGAGCAAGTTGAATGTCTGCACTTTCCGCCCTTCGGAGAGGGCGTAAAACCGTCAGTCCCGTGTCCATGCGATGTTGGGCACGTTAAAGATCCCTACCCTCCTAGGCAGGGGTTTGGCAAAAATTCCCAGGATAGTGAGGTGAAACTGCTCCCTGGCGTCGGTGATTGGCCATAGTCGCGGAAATAGGCCGACGTTAAAGAAAAAAAATTAGAAAACCTGCTTATCTGATACTAATTAATTATCACTTGAGAAAGATGGTTATATACTGATATAAATAAATATACATACATATATATATATATATATATATATATATATATATATATATATATATATATATATATATATATATATATATATATATATATATATATATATATATATATATATATATATATATATACTACGTTTTTGTTTACGTCCGGCTTTCCAGTAAATAAAAAGCATCGCAGTTAAGAGGTTAACATATTGTGTATTATAATTTTATGTATGTACACAATTTTATTTTTTAGTATTCTTCGCTTTTTATTTTTGTCTCAAGAACATCTTCAGTAAAAAAAGCGACAAAAGTGTAGAAGCCACTGAAGGTTTTCTATCTTAATAATGAAGGCTTTCTATCTTAATCCTATTACTAGGTTCAAATACTAGTATGACATCAATTAACTTTTTCAGTATATTCTGAGTAGCAGGGGTTAAAAGCTATCTCAATTTCGTGTAGCATGTGATGATGGACACGTTAAATATCCATATGGAGAAAGGTAGGGGTTTGGCAATATTTCAAGCATAGTAAGGTTAAACTGCTCGCTGGCGTCGTGACAGGCCATAGACGCGGAAATAGACCGACGTTCAGTAGACAACAAAAAAAACATACATACAAACATTGTTTTTTTTAAGATTTCCAAACATAAAAATTTTTGCTGCTTAGGAATGTAATTTTTTTTAACATGTACCTGGGTTTTAATTTTGCCCAAGTAGTCTTTTGATCCACCGGTCATACAAGTATTAAGTTCTTGCGCAAAGCATGTTAAAGCATGATTATTAATAAAACAAATTGTTTTAACTTTTATCGACTAAACAACAAATTGATGCGGGTATTCCACTGGGTTCGGTTTTGGCTTCAGAAGTTTTCTTTTGTATATTAATGACTTCCTATCAACAGCCAACTATTCGTTTAACAACTTCGCTATTGTAGCACTATTAATAATACGTTCTGATTCACTGGCTCAGTATTTACTTCCAGCTCCTTATTAATGAGAATTCTCAAAACCAACTTACTTATTTCCAGTACTGCAAAAGCAGCAGCAAACAAACTTAAGTTTCTCTTTTGGATTAAAAATTCATATTTTCACGCTTGGGCTTCTTACGTTGAGAAAGCACAGAAACGTTCACAGTTGAAATATTGTTCTCATATCTTAGGTGCTGCCCAAAGATCACCTTGTCTCTCTTAGATTTAATAATATTTACACTCATAAATTAACTATGTGCCTTATAGAAGATTCATCTATTACGGTCACTCACACTTCTCTATATTTCAGAAGAAATGTTGGAGATATCTGCTCTTCTATCGACATGGCCTCTCAGAGATTGCTTCTTGGGTACCTTAACTTGCAACCTTTACTCGGCAAACTCATCTTAGCAAGAAAGCGCACGTCTTCACTGGCCAATTAGCCACATGTCAAACAATTCGTTATAAATTCTCGTTCTTTTCGAGAGAATCTAAACTCACACACACACAATAGTATTTTTCAACTATCTCCATTCAGAAAGTTAGCAGGATTTTTATTTAATTAACAATGAAATGGTCATCTTTTATGAAAGCAGTGATAAACTATTTACTTTCTGGTGACATGAAAATATTAAAAGTTTTACTTTTTGAATAACTTCGAAACAATCCATTAAAGCGTAAAAGTTTCGTGTATAGCAATATAGAGGCTGTTCTGTTAAAAAAAGTCATATATAGACAAGTTTTCGCGAATTAGCATGTATAGCGGAAATATTTGGTGCTTAGTTCCATACAAATTATGGAAATATTAAAATACAAAATTTGTATTATAATTTTTACTCCGAGAGATATTATATTTGATTACATATAAACGTACCACCTTTATGTTTTAATCAATGGGGATGATATTGTTATTAAATAAATATTTCCTTACTCTTTACTTTAGGTTTTCAAAACAAAGGTGAAAATACTTCGCCTGGGAATACCAATTTTTTTATATGTATAAAGGATTATTATATTAATTTCAGTAGTTTATTGTTTAGCGGTATAGAACATCTTAATTTAATGCAAATAAAATTTGTTTACCTATCTTAATTTACTTCGTTTCTTTATGCAGTCCTACAATCACTATAATATAGAATTTATGCAGTATACTGTATTTACCTCCCCTCACATTACTATATCCCTACCACATTTACGAATTTTAATAAGATTCGACAGATTTGAGGACCGGTCCCCGAAACTGCAGAGTGTGTAAATTCAGATGGTCCTCGAATCTTCGACCCCGGTCCCGGAATCTTCGGCTGGTCCCGGTATCTAGCGTTTTGTGTAATTTCGGTCCCGGAATCTTAGGTTTTTCATATATATATATATATATATATATATATATATATATATATATATATATATATATATATATATATATATATATATATAAATTTATTTTATCTTAACACGAATCCGAGCTGTCTCGCTGGTGCCCAACGTGGTTTTAATCCGTTAATCATTTTCTTTTAAACAGTTTTTAAGGAGAAGAGGAAGTGCTGTCTCAAGATCTAGGGTCGGCAACCGCCCCCGCCCCTCCGCGTTAAAGATCACCCCCAACCCTAGAAAACCACCTGCCTTCTCCCTAGAAAATTCAGGTTAATTTTAGTTTTTTGCATCCTTGTTAAAAACCTTTTCTGCCGTTAAATTTATTAAACACTACTACAACATTTGGTAGTTTATTTATATTGTGTATTGTCCCTAGATATCTCTACATTTATAATGTTTCCATTAGAAATATAGAATGTAATGAACTCTACAAATAAGTGCTTGTACTTGTTTTGGGTTTAATAATACATTAAGACATTAACATCCTTCTTCATGAGATTCCAACTTATAGAGCAATATTACATCTATGGTCACAGGCAGCTTGTAGATTGTGTTGGCAGCAGGCCACGCTCTAGAATTATTATCGAGGGTAACGAGAAATTACAGAAGGAAGAATTTAGAACTACTATAGACGGTATAAATAAGCGATCTGGAGATGGGGAAGTCAGTCAGTTAGTGAGTCAATGTTTGTGCAGGATAAGGGATAATAGAAGGCAAAAAATGACTTGTAGTACTATAGACATTTGGTAATAGAGAAATACAATGATTAGTGTGTTTATTGTCGGAATCTAGTTAGTTATAATAAATTAGTAGTTGGAAAAGCTGTGTTTTGTTCTTTGGGTGAACTGAATAAAAAGGCTTTTTATTTCCAAACAAATATTTTATTCCTTGTCCCGACGCGTTTCGACCCTTTTTAACTGGTCATCCTCAGGGGAATCTAGGATTTACAAAAGCCTTGTCAGAAAAGCTGAGTTTTCCGGTAGGCTAATTCTGCGAGGGTACAATACAGGAATATAACATAAAATGAGGTAACAACAGCTAACCCCGACACTAAGTCAAAAGTTAAAGGTTAAAAATGTCAAGCTACAAAGCTATAAAAGATTACCCGTATACAGTCATAAACTACTATATGCAATAAAATGAAACAAATACAAATCACATAGAACTATAAGAAAAGCTAATTTGTCCGGAGAATTTAAATTACAATAAGTCTAACTCTAAGAACTTCCAAAAGCTTAAAAATTCTTCAAAATTTTTTTTAAAACTTCACCATGGCAGGGTATTTTTCAAGTTCAAGTTGAAAACAACAACAGGAGCGAAAGCAAGCAGTACAGACACCAGCAAGCCATGCAGCTGAGAATAAACTTTCAGAGAACATTAAACTCATTAACCGAATTAGAATTGAAACAGAAGTGAATTTTTAACTTTTTTGTGAAACACTAAAACGCCAAAATGACGAAATTACTTACTTGTCTTGTTAAACAGGACTGAAAAACTATACAGTTGAATGTCAAAGGAACATGCTTCATCTGTTGTTGTAGGATTGAACAATTGGCATCAGAAGTGTTACTAACTGCCAATGGATCAATGCAATTTTCTTGCCTATGATGGGTAGGTATCGGTAGAAGGCAAATGGAGTAGATAAATTATTGCCGAAATTTATTGTTAGTAGCTTAAAATCTAACCATTCCACAATTGAATACAAATCGTGTTGAGTCTTGACCTTAAGCTCGCTCCAATCACTTGCAACCTACAATAAGTGCTGTATTGTCTGCAAAGCCTATTAATTTTCCATATGTTTTTAGATTAAACAAAGAATGCAAATACAATATAAAAAATATAGGTCCCAGCACTGTTCCTTGTGGCACTTCGTATTTAAGAGTCGCGAAATCACTGTAACAATTCTCAATTTGTACAGGTTGTCTTAGGTCCGACAGATAGCTCCTAATAAATTCTAAAGGTCTGCTTCTCATGCTTATATTTTTCAAAGCCTGAAGAAGTATAGGATGACTGACAGTATCAAAGGCCTTTACTAAATCCAAGAATACACAGAGTGGTGTATCATAGTTTGCTAATAACTAATACTGATGTTTAATTACTTAACTAACAAAGCTATATTTTTAGATTTGAACAAAAATTACAGACTTTAAACTGCCCCCAACACATTCACGATTCAACATTCTCGATATAACATTATTGATCTCATAATTCCGTACAAGAATTTCAATAACTATATTCATAAAAACCGTTACGCATAACTTTCACGAACCCATCACGGTTTTTTATGTATCTGTAGTACCATATAATTATCTGAAATTTGATAGATTTCTCAGGCATGACATACAAATATGTTAACAGTTAAGATAACGACAACGGCTACTGACATCCACTAATTAACACGAATATCTTTAACCGAAACCACCAAACGGAGGAATCGCTATCGGTGCCTTCTCCTCCTGCTAATTATCAGCCTCAGCTCAGGATATCGGATACCTTAATGTGTGCTACTTAAGTTACATACATTTCGCTGTTTCATAAATCTCTTGATTTAGCGAATTTTCATTTAAAGTGATTCGCTATGAGAAATGTTACGACCAATTTAGCGTGACGTAAGCCGTTGGAACATACAGTAATATTAACAGGTCAAATAGCTCAGTTCGCGAGGTGAGTAACCCCTAGAATCGAACTAGGAGGTCGCGGGTTCGAGTCCCGTATTTAGACAGTCGGTTTTTTTCACTCAAATGTGGAAAGGGCGGCTTCTGATGAGTTATAGGTGGTGTCATTTGTCTATATGTGTATGTAAACTCCTTCCGCACAACTCAAAGGCTTCTGGGTGCGGAGTTTGTCTACTGTGGTGTTATTATTATTATTATTTATTTAAGAGTCGTTAAAATTTGTATACGACTATATATTTGATTGGCAAGAGTAATTCGTCGTTTTATTTAAAACGTTATAAAATTATTATTTATTATATGAAGTATATTATGCTCCCACATCTCTGTCAGCAAATAGCTTTAAATAAAGTGTTATAAGATAATGCATTATCCAAAGTATACCGCCGCTTATAAAGAGAAACCAGCATGAAATTTAATTATACACAACTTAGAATTATGATACACTAGAGTATCAGGTAACGTTTTTACATGGCTTTGCTCAGACCCAAGGTTAGATAAAGACGATACGACAGGTATCTGGCTGTTCCCCAAAAAAGCCTTTTAAAAGGGGTGTTCTCAGGTATATTACTTTAGCCAGACACTAACATTACTGTGGAGCCTCGTGGTCTGAATACTCTTGAATATTTTATGTGGCCTATTTAAACGGTGCTTCGCAGCGGAATGAATTGTCACGTCCGCTCTTGTTACTTCTCCTATTGTCCTCCACTTCCCACATTACCGTCTCCGCTGACGTCTGGCTTAGGTATTAGAGCCCTTGCTTCAAGTGCAACCACTTCTTTCTCTAGAATAGTCTCAACTTGCTACCGCGTAAAATGAATAACGTTATTGTTACAAAAAATAGTGCCTGAAATTATCAGAAGCTATTTTTAAATATGCGGCGTTTGATGACAACATCTTTTGTGTGGATTCTGTGGAATACCGTATGATATCTCTCCGAGTTTTTATTCTACTTCAAGTGTTAAGTTTTATTGCATGTATTTGTCATAGCAGCGAGTTTTTCTTTGAAAACATTAACATAAAATATTAATATAAACAAAAATTATGAAGGCTCCTCCTTGTACAAAAGATTCCGGAGATAAAATACCCCTCCATTCGGATCTCCAGGAGAGGGGTAAGCAGCGGGCGCCGGCATCAAAATTTAACATATCCTTCTCGAATACATGTGGCCTAAATTCTAACCTGAACTCCGTCCACCATTTCTTTCAGGCTAATAGGCCCCAACTCATCTTCGTCACCGAAACCCAAATCAATGCCCAAACAGCCACTAATCACCTTAATTTCCGGGGTATGAGCTCCTTTCTTTCTTTAGATTGCAAGGAGGTGTGTGCGCATACGTCCGTAGCAATCTACCCTTCACCAGACTCCTCAATTTAGAAGCTGGAAGAAAAGACATACTGTGGATGAAACTCTCTCTCAGGGCTGCAACTAAATTCATCTGTTGCATTTAGCGGTCACCGTCTGACAACAACTTTGTCCAGCGCTTCGACTACTTTTCTGAAAAAAACGACCGTCTCATTTCTGAATATCCTTCCTCCGATGTCACTATTCTTGGTGACTTGAATGTATATAATAAGGAATGGCTAGGATCTTCAAAAACCGATCTCCAGGGAGGGCAGCGGAGGCCTTCGCAGTCAGAAATTCTCTAGCCAATATGGTTCAGCAACCTACGTACTTTCCTCGCATCCCAACACAGAGCTCAAATCTCTTGGATCTCCTTCTTACTACAAAACCTGAATGCTGTAAGACATCAGTCACCGCCCCCCTTGGTCGCTCGAACCACGACATGGCCACTGCTTCCTGCGCAATGCAACCCTAGGTGACACAGTCATCACACCCACGTAACGTTTGGCACTACAACTCCGCGAACTGGGACGAAATGCGGGATTACTTTTCCTCATTTCCAGTTGTGTCTGTCTGCTTGTCTCATCCTAACCCCTCTGATATCTCACAAAACGTCACCAAAATCGACCAAGCTGGCATGGAATTATTTACTGCACCTACACAGAAAACCTCTTCAGCCACTCAAAAGCCCTGGTTCTCTAAATTCTGTGACGAAGCCACACTCGAAAAGGTAAAGCTCACAAAACGGTTCTACACAATCCCAGTCAAGAAAACCGTCAAGCATTTAACGACGCAAGAAACAGATATGTCCGGATTCTTTCTGAGGCAAAAACTCGTTTAATAACCACATCAAAAACAAAGTCCTCTCAATCCCCAACGGCAGCAAACCCTTCTGGACTCTTGCTAAATCTATTGGGAATAATTTCTGCAAGAACACGTTCCCACCTCTTGTTTCAAGCGATGAAATTGTTTCTACCGCCCTGGGCAAGTTTGAACGTTTTGTCTCGTTGTTCGCCGGCAATTCTACTCGCAACCCACTCAAAATGTTTAACCAACAACAGTCCCCAATGTCGCGCATAAAATGACGGATATCATTTTCAAAATTAAAAAGGTACGAAAGATGCTCTCTTCTCTTAATACCAGAAAAGCCTCTGGCCTTGACGAGATCCCAGCAATTGTTCTCGAAAAATGTGCAACAGAACCTGCTACTGTCCTGACTCGTCTGTTTTAGACATCTTACAATAAAGGCATATTCCCTAGTAGCTGGAAAACTGCTAGAGTACAACCCGTCCCCAAGAAAGGATCCAAAGCGCTTCCTAGCAACAACAGGCCTATTTCTCTCCTTTCAGTCGTCTCTAAAGTGATGGAAAATAGATAAACACCGAATTACTCAAATTTCTTGAAAAACACAGTCTACTCCACGACAGGCAGTATGGATTCCGTCAACGCAGATCAACGGCCGACCTCCTTTTTTCTGTCACCCATTCTTGGAACGAATCTATGGAACTACACGGTGAATCCCAGATTGTCGCTCTAGACATATCCAAAGCATTCGACCAGGTCTGGCACGCAGCGCTGCTTAATAAACTTCCGACCGATGGCCTACCACCAAAACTCTGTACTTGTACAGCAAGTTTTCTCTCCAACCGGAGCATTTCTGTTGTCATAGATGGCCATTCCTCTAAACTGTATCCAATTAATTCTGGAGTCCCTCAAGGTTCAGCTTTAGCCCCTACTTTGTTTCTTCTCCACATTAATGACCTCCTCTCTAGCACATGCAACCCAATTCACAGTTATGCGGACGACAGCATCCTCCACTCAAATATACAATATTCTAAGCCTGTCTCTTTAGCCCAATTACATGAGCATCGCAGAATCATGGGGGGTTCTGTCTCTGTGGAGCTCCAAAAAAATATTAGACTGGGGAAGTAGAAATCTTGTACAATTCAACTCCACCAAATCTCAGTCTTGCTTTATATCTCATAAGAGATACACCAGCCCTAGACCCATCACAATG
Source organism: Tillus elongatus (assembly GCA_964006375.1). Lineage (NCBI taxonomy): Eukaryota > Metazoa > Arthropoda > Insecta > Coleoptera > Cleridae > Tillus > Tillus elongatus. The sequence continues at coordinate 7,492,847 of OZ023266.1, read as the reverse complement.
AACAACCAAGTTATTCAAAGTATTGAGTCCTTTTCACTTGTTGGCATTTCTGTGGATCGAAATCTCAATTGGCACCAACATTCCACATCAATTGCAGAAGCGGATGCTAAGAAATTAGGTTTCCTCTTCCGGGCTCGCAAATACTTTTCACCGGCTAATCTCTATACCTTATATACTTCACAAATAAGGCCAAACCTCGAATACTGCTCCCACATCTGGGGTGCCGCTGCCGCTTCTACACTCGCTATCCTGGACTCCATTCAAAAGAGAGCTATATGTCTCATAGGTGACCCTACCCTCACCCAAATGCTGCCATCCCTTTCCCACTGAAGTGCCGTTGGTGACCTCTCTCTTTTATAATATATATATATATATATATATATATATATATATATATATATATATATATATATATATATATATATATATATATATATATATATATATATATATCTGCACGGGCACTGCTCAGAGGAGCTTTCTTCCATAGTTCCTCCACCTGCTGCCCCCAACAAATCTATCAGGGGAACAGAGCGAATGCATCCTTTTACTGTCCAGGTCACCAGACATAGAACATCTTATTATGCCAGCTCTTTTGTCCCGAGGACTTCCTGGCTGTGTAATTCCTTGCCGGTACATGTTTTTCCTTCTCCTCCGAACCTCCAAACCTTCAAGTCCAGAATTAACAAGTTACCTCTTTCTTCCTTGTCGACACCGACGGTACGATAATATTTAGGCTGTAAGCCCTCGTGGTGTGTTGTTGAAATATAAAAAGAAGCTTATACACACAGTCAGACAAAGAATACCACCCATAGCTCAAAAACCGACTATCAACATTTTTACGAAAAATATGCAGAAGATAGAGAGAACATTTCGAGGATTTTTTTTAACTGGTGATTGAAAAAAAAACTGAAAAAATGTAATCAGCAGCCAAAGAAGTAAGAGATACAGGAAAATTTAGAAACAGTGAAGAACAACAAGAGTCAAAGTGAAAATGACATCACAAATGAAAATGTTAAATATGGAAGGATTGCCTTCATTTTGAACTGGTAAAAGAAATCTGTAAAACAAAAGAAATGCCACAAAAATATGGCAAGATCATCATGGAAACTTTATTCGAGGAATCAAATAAAGCAAAATCTCACAACTGCACTAGGATAGCTTTATGAGATGTGGCATACAAAATACGGGACTCGAACCCGCGACCTCATAGTTCAAACTTTACGGGTTAGCCAGTCAACTCGGCTAATCGGCATGTATGCATGGAATTGGAAGCTATTCTTCTAAATCTTCATAATAAGAAGTAAAAGTGAAACAGTGACTCGTAGTTTTAACATCGTACAAAAAATTATACTAATAACATTACGCCTTGACTTATGAGATAAATTGAAATTGATAATTACTAATAATTAGAGCCTTATTCCACCTCAATTATCATTTACATTTTAAGGCGAAGCACCACGAGATGTGCTACTTCCCAATGCACACGCAAAACAATCTCACAGCATCTCATCCGACGTTCGTTCTTTAAACGCGGAACATAAAATTAATTGATAAATTAAAATGGGCAATTTGCCTCTCTTTGCCATATAATTGAGTCTACCAGGCCTGCAACATAGTGTACACTTTCTGTCTGTCTGTATCCTTATTGTGTGAGTCCATTCCAGCACTTCACGTCAGCATATTCAAACATCACGAATCGAACCTTAACGCTAATGATAGATATTAGCCGTCGGTTCGAACCGCCGCTAATACATAGTTTAGTTACAAATTCAGCCTGCCAGGGGATAATTTACCAAATTACCCGCCATAACACTTCAAAATAAACAAGAAAACAAGGCTGGAATTGCTCCGCTATACTTCGACCAGTCATGATCGTGTACTGTTTATTTAAATAAGTGTTCTGATGGTATTCCTCTCTTGCCCTTCTCACAGACTGCTGTGTATTGATGTTGCCTTATTATCACCGTGGACTTTATGATGGACTTACGTTATTTATGACACATGTTGGCAGGGATGGATTTTTAGATTTATATTTAAGAAGCTGACCGTGCTGCATCTGTTGTAACGCTCCAATTTGTTTGCTATACACTACCCCTTATATGTCTATTTTGCAACCGCTGATAGACCACCAACCACTAAGCTTTGATGGTAGTTCTTTTTAGCAAGATTTGGTAGAAAAGGTCTTTTTAGATGAACCAGCACCCATAGAACCAATATCCGAGATCAGTTTCAATTTTCAAATTGTATATATATATATATATATATATATATATATATATATATATATATATATATATATATATATATATATATATATATATATATATATATATATATATATATATATATATATATATATATATATATATACAGGCTGTTTCAAAAAACATGCACCATCGCTCGTGGGGCAATTCCTTACTAAAAAATAAGAAAAAAAGGTCCTGTGCACATGGGCCCGGAAACGCATAGTTTCCAATATACAGGGAGTTGAATTTTAATTTTTTTTTTTTAATTTTTTATAAATAATTTCAAAACCACTGGATTGATTTTAATGAAACTTGGAACTTGAAAGTGTATTATAAAAGTGCATATTTTCAAGTGAAAATCTGCTTACAACTGCGTCAGTGGCGTGCGTACGGGGTAACTGTAAAAATTCATTTGGGGAAAAAATATGTGCGCCACTGTCTTTTTCCAATTTTGATACATCAGTTATGAAGCTTATTACATAAGCCACAAAAGCTACCTGTTGGTATTTTTTCGTTCAGGGTATCCCTTAGGAGGTATGATTAATTTTATAAAAAGGGGCAAAGTACCGATTCGTTGGAGTAATGAAAACAGTAATCGTAAAGTGCCATGAAACTATAATTTTTGACAGTTCTCTAAATTCTACAATTTTGAAGTGATTTGTAGGCGTCAAAAGAGTTTTCGTGCTATTCTTTAAATTTTGATACGGTGCAGTATTTTCGTTTTTAGTTATTTGTTGATATTGAGCTGCTCATTAATATTATTTCCTCCTCTCAAGATGGTTTTCATTAAGTACACTTCAGCGGATTTCACTGATATGTTATTAATTTATGGACAAACAAATCAAAATGTTAGACAAGCTGTGCGAGTTTATCAGGAAACTTATCCACAAAGAAGAATTCCTGACAAAAATATTTTCCCACGTATTGTAAGACAATTGAGAGAAACTGGTTCTTTAAAACCTTTAAAAGCTGACTCTGGACGCAGAAGATACCGCCGAACTGTACGAGTTGAAGAGGCAATATTAAATAGAGTTGAACGTGATCCTAGTACAAGTACGAGAATTATTGCCACCGAACTGGGTAATATTTCGGCATCATCAGTTCACAGAACTCTGAAGGATCAAAGTTTATATCCCTATCATTTTACACGTGTCCAGGAACTTCTACCTAGAGACTTTCAACCAAGGGTAATGTTTTGTCAGTGGTTCTTAAACAAACTTAGGCACGACCAACATTTTTCTAAACGTGTACTATTTACTGATGAGGCGTCATTTACGCGAAAAGGTATCGTAAATTTTCACAAATTACATACATGGGCCGATGAAAACCCACACTCTCTAAGAGTTGCAAATTCGCAGTATCAATTTTCCATCAATAATTGGGCTGCTATTATTGAAAATCACATAACTGGTCCTGTTGTTCTACCGAATCGTCTTGACCATGAATCATATTTAAACTTTTTACAAAATGATTTGCCGTTGTTACTACCGCTTTTTATGAGAAATGGTACAATGTGGTTCCAGCATGATGGTGCGCCCACACATTTTGCAGCAGTTGTAAGAACATATTTAGCCAACACATACGGTCACCGATGGATTGGTCGTGGAGGTCCGGTGTCATGGCCACCTTGATCTCCGGACCTGAATCCTCTCGATTTTTATTTGTGGGGTCATTTAAAAGAAATAGTGTATAAAACACCAGTAAATACACGAGAAGAGTTGTTGGGAAGAATAGAATATGCATTTGACAGCATTAGAGAAGATCAAAATATTTGCAGAAGAGTAAGAAGATCTTTGCGCAGAAGGTTAAATAATTGTAACGACGCTAATGGTGGTCACTTTCAACATTTTCTTTAGCTTTGTTATTAAAGTCAATTGAGTAATGTACAAAAAACAAGAGTTTGGAAAAATCATGGTGTCTTTACGATTACTTTTTTCATTTTTTATTTTTATTTTTTATTATTTTTTATCAATGTTTGTAATATTCATTTCAATGTTTATCACCAATAAGTTTTACGTAGGTTAGTTATTTGCACGTTTATTGCTGTAATGTTTACTGTATGTTTTGTTTTTCAAATTCTTATGGTTGCAGTAAACATATATTATTATTATTATTATTATTATTATTATTATTATTATTATTATTATTATTATTACGCCGACTAATCGGTACTTTGCCCCTTTTTATAAAATTAATCATATCTCCTAAGGGATATCCTGAACGAAAAAATACCAAGAGATAGCTTTTGTGGCTTATGTAATAAGCTTCATAACTGATGTATCAAAATTGGAAAAACACAGTGGCGCACATATTTTTCCCCAAATGAATTTTTACAGTTACCCCGTACGCACGCCACTGACGCAGTTGTAAGCAGATTTTCACTTGAAAATATTCACTTTTATAATACACTTTCAAGTTCCAAGTTTCATTAAAATCAATCCAGTGGTTTTGAAATTATTTATAAAAAATTAAAAAATAAAATAAAATTCAACTCCCTGTATATTGGAAACTATGCGTTTCCGGGCCCATGTGTACAGGAACTTTTTTTCTTATTTTTAGTAAGGAATTGCCCCACGAGCGATGGTGCATGTTTTTTAAATCAGCCTGTATATATATATATATATATATATATATATATATATATATATATATATATATATATATATATATATATATATATATATATATATATATATATATATATAGTTCATGATTTCTACTACCAAGATTCCACTATCCACCATATTTGATGCCTTGCGCTCAAAAAGCGTGTCCGTAAAAAGATCGACCTTCTGGATCTCTATTTGTGTTAGTTGAAGTATCCTGAGGTGGTTTGTATGACGGACTTTATTTATTAGAACTGCTCCATAGATATCGGAAATAGTCAAAACACAAAAAACAGCACATCAACGCTGAAATTTAAAATTAAAATATTCGCCCACAGAATAAAAAGAATGCTCTCCAAAAAAAAATCAATTTTAAAGCAATCTTTTTTTTTTTTCAATTTCAACAACACACCACGAGGGCCTACAGCCTAAATACTATTGTACCGTGGGTGTTGACAAGGAAGAAAGAAGCAGCTTGTTAATTCTGGACTTGAAGGTTTGGAGATTCGGAGGGGAAGGAAAAACATGTGCCGGCAAGGAGTTCCACAACTTGGAAGTCCTCGGGACAAAAGAGCGGGTATAACAAGATGTTCTAAGTCTGGTGACCTGGACAGTAAAAGGGTGCATTCGCTCTGTTCCCCTGGTGGATCTGTTGGGGGCAGCAGGTGGGGGAACTATGGAGGAAAGCTCCTCTGAGCAGTGCCCGTGCAGATATCTATAAAAGAGAGAGAGGTCACCAACGGCACGTCGGTGGGCAAGGGATGGCAGCCTTTGGGTGAGCGTAGGGTCACCGATGAGACGTATAGCTCGCTTTTGAATGGAGTCCAGGATAGCGAGTGTAGAAGCGGCAGCGGCACCCCAGATGTGGGAGCAGTATTCGAGGTTTGGCCTTATTTGTGAAGTATATAAGGTATAGAGATTAGCTGGTGAAAAGTATTTGCGAGCCCGGAAGAGGAAACCTAATTTCTTAGCAGCCGCTTCTGCAATTGATGTGACATGTTGGTGCCAATTAAGATTTCGATCCACAGAAATGCCAACAAGAGAAAAGGACTCATTACTTTGAATAACTTGGTTGTTCATTGTGATGGATCTAGTGCTGGTGTATCTCTTGTGAGAAAGAAAGCAAGACTTAGTTTTGGTGGGATTGAATTGTACAAGATTTCTACTTCCCCAGTCTAATATTTTTTGGAGATCCACGGAGACAGAACCCTCCATGAGTCTGCGATCCTCATCTAATTGGGCTAAAGAGACAGGCTTAGAATATTATATATTTGAATGGAGGGTGCTGTCGTCCGCGTAGCTGTGAACTGGGTTGGTTGTGCTCGAGAGGAGGTCATTGATGTGGAGAAGAAACAAAGTAGGGGCTAAAGCTGAACCTTGAGGAACTCCTGCATTAATTGGATACAGTTTACAGGAATGGCAATCCACAACAACAGATATGCTCCAGCTGGAGAGGAAATTTGCTGTCCACATACAGAGTTTTGGTGGTAGGCCATAGGCCGGAAGTTTATCAAGCAGCGCTGCGTGCCAGACCTGATCGAATGCTTTGGATATGTCTAGAGCAACAATCTGGGATTCACCGTGTTGTTCCATAGACTTGTTCCAAGAATGGGTGACAAAGGAAAGGAGGTCGGCAGTCGATCTGCGCTGACGGAATCCATACTGCCTGTCGTGGATTAGACTGTGTTTTTCAAGAAATTTTAGTAATTCGGTGTTTATATACTTTTCCATCACTTTAGAAACGACTGAAAGGAGAGAAATGGGCCTGTAGTTGCTGGGAAGCGCTTTGGATCCTTTCTTGGGGATGGGTTGTACTCGAGCAGTTTTCCAGTTACTAGGGAATATGCCTTTATTATAAGATATCTGAAACAGACGAGTCAGGACAGGAGCAAGCTCTGGTGCGCATTTTTTGAGAACAATTGCTGGGATCTCGTCAAGGCCAGACGCTTTCCTGGTATTAAGAGAAGAGAGCATCTTTCGTACCTTTTTAGTTTTGAAAATGATATCCGTCATTTTATGCGCGACATTGGGGACTGTTGGTGGTTGAACATTTGGAGGTGGGTTGAGGGTAGAATTGCCGGCGAACAACGAAGCAAAAAGTTCAGCCTTGCCCAGGGCAGTAGAAACAATTTCATCCCCTGAGACAAGAGGTGGGAACGTGCTTTTGCAGAAATTATTCCCAATAGATTTAGCAAGAGTCCAGAAGGGTTTGCCGCCGTTGGAGCTTAAGAGGACTTTGTTTTTGATGTGGTTATTAAACGAGTTATTTGCCTCAGAAAGAATGTGGACATAACGGTTTCTTGCGTCGTTAAATGCTTGACGATTTTCTTGACTGGGATTGTGTAGAAGCGTTTTGTGTGCTTTGACCTTTTCAAGTCTGGCCTTGTCACAGGATTTAGAGAACCAGGGCTTTTGAGTGGCTGAAGAGGTTTTCTGTGTACGTGGGATAAATAATTCCATGCCAGCTTGGATAATTTCGGTGATGTTTTGTGAGATATCAGAGGGGTCAGGATGAGAGAAGCAGACAGACGCCCATGGAAATGAGGAAAAGTAATCCCGCATTTCGTTCCAGTTTGCGGAGTTGTTAAATTGCCCAAGGCTGCTTAAATTTTTGACGCTGTCAGGTAAATGATTATATAATCATATTGCAGTGTTGCGAGGTGCCCGATTAATTTGTTCGATCATATAAGGGGGAACATACAAATATTTAGCCTGTCTTGTTTCATACGCTGTAATATTACCGCAGGTACTAAAAATTGCCATATTTTTTTTGACATAACAAAGCGTCTCAAGCATATATAGGCACGTCACTGTTAAAATTCCATACTGTATAAATAATGATCTACAAGATGCGGAAGACGGCAGGCCAAATATAGTGCGGACAATTCTCTTCTGCATCAAGAGAACCCTCCCCAGATGCACACAGCCGCGCCAACATAGCAGACCATATGCCAGGATACAGTTGACACTACCATAGTAGCATGTCAACAACGCCTGAGTACTCAAGGAATTTCTCAGCTGCAGCAACGCGTAATTCCTAGATGCAAGAGAGGCCACCACATTATCAACATGGACATCCCATAATAAGTTAGAATCCAGATGGAGCCCAAAAAACATTACAGGCGTGCCCTGTCTTATTGAACTGTTATCAGATCTCACATATAGGCTCAGATTCGGATGCACACCCACCGGAGAAATAGGAAGCACTTCAGTCCTCCGCGTGTTAAGAACTAGACCATTTTGCGAACACCAGGCTGTACCTGAGACACACACACACATTAGCTGTAGCACCAAGCTCTTTAAAAATTTCCCCTGAGATTGCAGTTGTGGTATCATTTGCGTACAAAGTAAAGTGATATTGTTGGAGATCATAAACAATACCGTTAAGAAAAATTTAAACAAAACAGGGCCCAATATGCTGCCCTGCGGCACGCCGCTCGACACGGCTGAAAATCCAGACATATAGTTCTTACTTGCCTGTCATATCCTGACAACCTGATTTCTCCCAGAGAGGTAGCTTTTTAGCCATAAATATGCATTTCCTCTTATGCCATAATGCTCCAATTTTTGCAATAAAAGGGAATGGTTGACCTCATCAAACGCTTTAGAAATGTCGAAGAACAGCCCGGCGAATTTGTACCCACTATTTATGTAATCCAAGACTGTCAAATAAGTGCTAAGCACGGCATCCTGAGTTGACAGCTGCCTACGAAAGCCAAATTGGCACGGAAACAGCAAATTGTATCTCCCCAAAAAGGACCCAAGTCTTAGGTGAAATGCATTTTCAAAGATCTTAGAAAAAACCGAAAGCAGCGCAATCGCCCTGTAGTTGTCCAATAGACGTGGATCTCCCTTCTTAAAGATAGAGACGACAATTGCCGCATTCAGACGCTCAGGAAAACAACCGATTTCAAATGACACATTTATAAGGTAAGTTAGTGGAGCCACCACAAGATGAGCATCCCTGCCAAGAAGACTGCATAGTATTTCATCTATTCCTGATGAATTTTTAACTGAAACTAATTTTATGATCTCTAATACATCGTCCTCTGAGACAGGATATAAAAACATAGAATAGGGATTAGAGCTATTTTTCGAAGCAGAATTTATGCCACAGTTTTTTGGCAGATACTTAACAGAGTCGACAAAGTGCGCACTGAGACTTTCAGCAATCATATAAGGATCTGTCAAAACGACTCCGTCACCAGACAGAATACTCAGATTTGCCGCCTTGCTCTTCAACTTCTCCACGATAGCATTTTCTTTAATTGCTTCCCACATAGCTTTATTTCGGTTTGAAGCCTTAGAGATTTTATTTTAATATTATTTTTTCTTGGCGTCTTTTAATCTAGCACCGTGCTTTTTCTTTAGACTATTATAAAACTCATTACACTGCGTAGCCCCAATTGTATCCAGTAGAAGTGGATCACGAAGCAAACAGCCCTCTCTTACAAGTTCCGCTGATATCCATGGTTTAGGAGCAATCTTGCCGGGCATTGATCTTTTTCTGACAACCGGAAACTCAATCTGAAACAAGACATCAAACTCAAAGAAAAAAACATCATTTTTTTTCCGCCACTGGCTCCCGATAGACCAGGTTACAGGATGTACTATTTAAAAGATACACAAAATGGAATATATTCTCCTGACTGAATGACCTTTTATACATATATTTAACAGATCAATACAAGATGCCGAGGCACCCTGTCTTCGCAAAATCTGACTAAAACAGGCAAAAAAGCCGTGAGAAGTCTTTAAATCTTGCACCCTCACAACATCCGCACTGTATTTATCCAAAAAATTTAAATTATAATCACCACATACAAAATCAGGAGCTCCCCTGTCATTTAATTGGATCTTGCTATCTTCTCTAATGAAGTCTTCTTCTCAATTAATTTACTCTCTGTAATAAAACTCTTCTAGGCAGGCTTTCCAGTTTTTAGCATGTTTTCCCTTTCTCGCAAAGAAGTCCATTTTATAACTTCATTCCTAACTTATATTCGTATATGTCATTGCTTGCTTTATCCGACTATCCTATCTTTATTTCATATTCAACTAATTTTTATTTCTTTGTATTTGTATTTCCTTTGCTTTTCTACATTTTGCTATGATTATAATGTTAATTTGTTTCTATTTACTATATCCTTATTCGTTCCTTCTCTTTTACCACCTGTTACGTTGTTGTATTAACGTTATTTTTATTAACTTAATCCAAGGTTTCTTTTAGCATATCCCCTACACTGCGGACAATATGCATACAGAGCAGGATTCTCCACAGAAACAGCACTGCACCAACTGATGCTGAAACTGGAGAATACGCTGGAGAACAGGGATATGGCGCTGGGGGCCTTCCTAGACATAGAGGGGGCCTTTAGCACCACCTCGTTCGGACCGGTTCTGGCAGCTGTCCGGAAGCGTGGAATAGAGGAGACCTGCTGCAGGTGGATCGGTTCCATGCTCAGGAACAGGGCGGTGTTCACCTCACTCGCGGGAGAGACTCTGCTGGCAGGGGTCGCGGCGGAGTTTCCGCAGGGGAGCGTTCTGTCTCCCTTGCTCTGGTGCCTAGTCGCGGACGGCCTGCTGGGGAGGCTCTCGGGAGGGGGGTATGAGGTACAGGGCTATGCGGACGACATTGTCATCATAGTCCGAGGAAAGGTCACACAGGCAGTGTGGGAGCGCATGCAGACTGCACTGAAAGTGGTGGAAGGGTGGACGGTTGATCAAGGGCTCGGGGTGAGCCCCGAGAAAGCAACCGTCGTGCCGTTTACGAGGAGGAGGAAGTGCGACAGCCACAGAACTCTCACTCTATACGGTAGGAGCATTCAAGTGGCCAAAGAGGTAAAATATCTTGGGGTCGTATTGGACTCTAAGCTAGCCTGAAATGGTCACATTGGAAAGATACTGTGTGGGGCAGTCATGACCTTAGCTGTCACTAGGCGGCTGTATGGAAAAACGTAGGGACTAAGACCTAGTATGTCCCACTGGCTGTACACAAGGGTGGTCAGACCATCGTTAACATACGCGGCACTCGTCTGGTGGGCTAAGGTGACACAATCCAGTGCCAAACAAAAACTAGCCAAGATCCAAAGGATCGCTTGCCTAGGCATCACAGGGGCCATGTCTTCAACCCGAACAGCGGCCATGGAGGTGTTGCTGGCTCTGCCCCCCCCCCCCCCCCCACACTTAGTTATTATGGGTGAGGCCAGCCTAGGACTCTACAGACTAGCCTGCAATGGTAGACTGAAGATCAACCCAGGCTTCAGGGGCCACTGCAAATTACAGGAGATCGTGAAGGAGCCCATGCTTGAAATGAGGTCAGACTTTGCGAGCCCGCGAAAGTGCAGGAAAAACAACTTTACAGTGGAAATCCCCGACCGCGAGGCATGTCGGGAGGAGACGCCGGGCATACCACGGGACAAGCTCGTCTGGTTCGCGGACGGATCTGGCGGGGAGCGTAGGACGGGGCAGGTGTTTACTCGGAAGGACCGAGGGTAAGTCATAGTATTTCCCTCGGAGCCCATGCAACGGTGTTTCAAGCCGAAATGTACGCCATCCTGCACTGTGTGCGGGAGAACAAGAGGAGGGGCTACACCAGCAAGCGGATCTTCATAGCCACAGACAGCCAGGCTGCCCTTAAGGCACTAAGTAGCCCACGGGTAAATTCCTGGCTGGTGAGTGAGTGCCGAGACGGGACGAGCGACCTGGCTGGGCAGAATGAGGTGACCCTCATCTGGGTGCCGGGTCACTCGGAGGTCAAAGGCAATGAAGAAGCTGACAGTATCGCGAAGAGAGGGTCAGCAGAACCATTTATGGGACCAGAACCGGCTCTGGGCGTGACAAAGAGCACTGCCAGGGGAGCCATTAAGTCCTGGGTCAGAAACCAACACAAGGTGTACTGGGCGGACTGTCCAGGGCTCAGACATGGAAAGTCAATAATTGACGGACCCAGTTCAAAGAGAGCTGTGGAGCTGCTAAATCTTAGCAGAGGACAGCTCAGAAACACAACAGGTCTCTTGACGGGACACATGGCCGCCAAAAAACACCTGCATAAAATGGGGCGGTTCGAAGGGGACCTCGCATGCAGACTCTGCGGCGAGGGAGATGAATCAGCCCAGCACATCTTGTGCGAGTGTATAGCTCTGGACTGCAAAAGACAACTGATCTACGGTCAGTCTAGACCGGAGACAGAGCAATATAAAACTTCACCCTACCAATCGCTGTGCAGACTAGTTGAAGGCACAGTGATTTTGGAATAGGTAGAGTAAGACTAAGGGTATGCACAATCAACCAAAGGTTGCAGTGCTATTGGGGCGGTATGGCCGCGGACGAGGCCTGAGGAAAAAAATGGTTTCTTTTGTTGTATTTTTTCTCTTCCAGTGTTTTTGCCACACCTGCCTTTAAATGCTTTTCGTTACTGTCCACTCAAATATTCCACCTTTGAGATTTACCCTATTAATTTCTTGTTTAAGCTTTTTCAATACTTTCGCATCTTCCTGCGAGTCCTTTCCTGCCCATTCCTGCTGTAGTAGCGATCTCGTTAACGCCTGATTTTCTTCTCCTCCTTCCCCGTCGATAAACCGAGAAACGTCTGTTTAATAATAACAAAGAGGGTATAGCGTGGATAAAGGTCATACTGGATGTCTCTACTTTGCTATAACTCGGTGAATACAAGTTTCCAGTCTCTGCATCACAACAGAGATTATCTCCCGTTCGATACACAATTTGCCGACATTATGTAAATTGTCCACGGCTCTAACTACGGTCATATTGATTGAGTTGATTGAATAAATTGATAAACGATAAGGAATATATTGATTGCAGTTTAAACAGGCAATCTCTCGTTGCCGTTGTTTGTAAGTGGTGGTGATTTGATGGAAGAGGTGTTGAATTTTATAGACAAATGACTATGTTCATGTAGGTGTGTCCATGTCGCTATTTGTAACGTAATTGCTTATGAAGGTATGCATCAATTCGTAAGAGCTGCGAAAGAACTGGCAGACTTGGTGCTTATTATTTACACTTCAACGACGAATTAATCCAAAGAAAAACAAGGTTATTCTCATTTGCACGATTCGAAGAGCAGCTTATTCATTTTAGCGAATTTTCGTGGAAAGAAGTGGCTTATGAGTTGATCACAACTTATATATATATATATATATATATATATATATATATATATATATATATATATATATATATATATATATATATATATATATATATATACAGGGTGACTGGTAAGTGGTTGCATTCCTTTGAGACAGTGATAGTACATACATCTCTTTTGCAACATATTAAACCATATATCACATCATACAAAGTCCTCTGGTTTTCGAGTTAGTTTACTTTTAATGATTTTTGAAAATTCATCACGTGTTGCTACTAATATTCAAATTTTAGAAGAAGTGGTAAGCATTTCCTGATTTTTTTTCTTTCAGATAGTGTAGACATTAACTAACGCTGTGCAATCATTACTATGTTGAACAGGATAATAGTAAAGAAATAAGGGGGCAAAAATTATCAGTATCGTGAAAAAATTCAAATCAATTTAACATTTCAAAGACGTTTATTTTGAAAATTTGATAACACAAAATTTCTACAAATACAGCAAAAAATTTCGCCGGTCCTCTAGCTTTCTAATGATGTACGAATTAGTAATTGTCTTCTAGTTACATAGATATCACACATGCAATGATGCGACATAGGTACATGTTATTCATTCGCCATATAGTTTGCAAATTGAATATCTAGTTTGCAATTTATTTAAGGTTGCTATAGAAATAATAGCAAAATGTCAATTATAATTTACTGAAGCATTTGCCACATTTGATTGTTAACGCGTGTGATACTTAAGTTGTGGCTTGCGTGAAAAAGTTTGATTCGATGAGGGCAACATTTACGAATGCTGAATATGCCGATAGTTTATTCGTTTACGATTTGTTTAATGAAAATGCGGCTGAGGCTCAACGTGAATATGTACGGCGCTTTGCGCATAGGCGCGTACCTCATTCCACATTGTTTGGAAGAACATACAGACGGATTCATGAAACTGGCTCCCTTAATGTGAAGTTTCAAGTTCGAGGCTCAATTCTAGGGTAGATGAGGAAATTTTGGACTCTTTCGAAGAAGATCCCACGACAAGCACTATCAAAGTTTCCTATCCTCTGGGCGTCTCGCAGTGGCAAGTATGGCCAGTTCTGTATCGGGAAGGACAACACTCTTACCATTACACGCCACTTCAAGGACTGCAGCTAGGTGATCCAACTAGAAGGTTCCAATTTTGCCATTTGCTGTTGAATGCTGATATGAAGAAATTTCCTGTCTAGAATTCTGTGGACCAACGAGTCAAAATTCACTAAAGAAACAATATTCAATTGTCATAATTCTCATTATTGATCTATAGAGAACCACAGATTAACTAAGGTATTAAGTTATCAAAGACGATTCAATGTTAATATTTGGATTGGTGTGATTGGTAGCAATCTGATAGATGTTTCCAGACAACCTAAATGGTGAAAACTTTTTGTCCCATGATCTTATAGATTTACTGGATTACATACCACTAGCAAACATATTTGATATGATTTTTCAGCAAGATCGGTGTCCGGCACACTACTGTCGCAACGTGAGGGCGCTATTAGATCGATGATTTCCAAACAAGTGGATTTGGGGGGGGGGGGATGGGTACCAATACGTGGCCGCCAAAGAGTCCAGATGTAACTCCAATAGATTTATATGTATGGGGTCATATGAAACAAATCGTTTACTCGCTACTGCTCTTATTTATCATCTTTTACCTGCATTTATCTCTTTCGGGAAATTTAAACTTTTGCAAGTTGCTGACACTATTCTTAAATCTCGATAAATTGTCAATTTCCTTTTTTCTCTAATAGCCTTTAAAGCAGGTAAAAAACGACATCTTCCAGCAAGTAGACAGCCAAGTAAGAAGTGTCAGTAACAATGTACATGACAAGCTGGCGACGATGTAAAATGTTCAAGCGGAAGTACAGCAAACATGCAATCACTAGAAAATAACTGTGCTACTCTGGTCAAAGAAAACAACAGACTCCACGATAGGCCCGTCATAAGAATTAAGGTTTCGAGATTTGATGGCTCAGTTACATGGGGTAGTTATCTACGCTAGTTCGATGTCGTTTCTACAGCAAATGGTTACAGCGTAAATTGTAGCTCTTAGAGGATATGCCCTAGATGTGCTCCAAGGTATCGCAGGGAAGAACAAGACAGCTTCGACAGCATTAGATATTACCTAGAAATGAGATTTGGCGACCAGCATTTACAACAGCTTTATCAATGTTAGCTGAAACGACACTGTCAGGAAGTCTCCAGCAATTCAAAGCCGATGTTGCGGGACTAACACAATCAGCTGACCCCACAGCTCCGGTCCAATTTTTTAACCAGATGTCGCAGCAAGCTTTTATTGATGGCATCGGGGATACAAACACTCAACAGGTGCTGATGATGTCGAGACAGAAAAGCTTGAACAATGTCTTGACACATTCGCTAGAATTTAAACCTGCCAAGCAAGCCTCTAAAGGCAATGTGAGAATCCGCAGTCTCCAAGTCCGAGAGGAAGAAAATAAAGCAGATTCATCCGAGGTCTTGCAGCTACTAAATAACCTAGTAGAGCAGATGACGCCCACGCCTCATAAGGAGCCCACACAAGGTCATCGTGCAAGTGTCATACGCTGTTCGAACTGTGGCAAGGTGGTGCACATATGGAGTGAATGCCGGGATCCAAGATCACCATGAACCAACGTACGGGAAAACTAAATACAGCTAGCTTTATGTGGCGAGAGGTAGGTGCCCACCACAATGTCCCAACGTCAACAACTATTTCTCTGGTCAACAATTCTAGCAACACGCTCGTCGTAGACGGATGCATCAGCGACAAGAAAGCTCAAATGGTTGAAGACACCGGCGCGTCCAGAACGATTATCCGTCGTGATATGGTACCAAAATGGCGGGTAAAAGAGCCAGAAAGAGACTACAAAGTTACTGCGGCTGGTGGTGAACAGATTCGTGTATTTGGTGAGACTGACGTCAAGCTACAAATTGAACTTTGGAAGACCAAACAGCGACTTATTGTTGTCGCCATATCAGACCCTATTATACTTGGTCTAGATGTTCTGGAAGGTCACTGTGATGAAGCTGTAGTTATGTACACTGTCAATAACATTGCAGTTTGAAAAGTCACGGTCAAAGAAGATGTCATTGTAAGAGTATTGTCCCAGTGAAGATACTTGAGGATATTTCGGGAGAAGTGGTGGGAATTATAGAACCAGAAGACGATGGTATTTTTAAGAAAACTCTACTAGTCGGTAAAACTCTTGTTAAAGCAAAATAACTGGCAGCTGTCAGAATAGCCCATCATAAAAGATTTGATCAGAAGATTTCCAAATGCTCTGAACGCCGGTAATCATCATACGACGTTGCCACTACAAAGAAGAACCAGCCTCGTCCATCCCGGATGAACATCTTCTCGAATATCTACGCGACGTCTCAGCAAAAGCTAGTATATCCATGTCTCCACTACAGAAGCGAGCAGTGGCTAAATGGCTGTCCAAATATCGCAACGTTTCCGTAACCAACAAGAACGATTTTGGAAAAAGACCTAGTACGCCATCGCATTGAGTAAGACATCTGTACCAATCAAGCAACTACCGAGAAGGCTACCATTGGCAAAACAGCACGAAGTGGACACCATGCTAAGGGAGATGGAGCTGGCACAAGTTATAGAACCATCGCAAAGCCCCTGGGCATCTCCGGTAGTGTGAGGTTAAAAAGAAATAAAAATTAATGAATATTTTTCCAACGTTATGAGTTTATTAGAAATATTGAACTTTCCATTTAGGAATGGAAGACAACAGCATTCAAATGACTGCCATGGCTAGCCTTACAATACCCCATTTGAGCAGTCTAATTTTTCAGTACATTTTCGATTGTTTGGGCCTCTATTTCGTCAATGGCAACTTAGATTTCATGTTTCAAGTCGTCAATCGTCTCTGGGTGGTTAGGGTAACACTTGTTCTTAACGGCTCCCCACAAAAAAAAAAGGTCCAACGGAGTCAAATCGCAGCTTCGATGTGGCCAATTGACATCAGCATTTCGGCTGATTATGCGATTTTCGAAAACAGTGCGCAAAAGATCGATTGTTACGTTGGCTGTGTAGCACGTTCCGCCGTTCTGTTGAAGCCAAATGTTGTCTATGTCATACTCTTCAATTTTGGGAAACAAAAAATCTCTTAGCATGGCGCGGTAGGGATCGCCATTCACCGTAACAGAGTTTCCTTGCTCATTTTCGAAGAAAAATGGCCCAATAATGACGCCAGACAAAATCCGCACCAGACAGTCAATCATTGTGGATGCATTGGTTTCTGCACGATGACGTGTGGATATTCTGGGCCCCAGGTACGACAATTTTGCTTATTGACGTATCATCCGAGGTGGAAATGAGCTTCATCTGAAAAGATGATTTGTCGGTAAAAATGCTCATCTTCGATCAAGCGATCTTCGGCCCATTGAGCAAACCGAAAAGGCATCGGATGGTCATGCGGCTTCAGCTATTGCTCTAATTGAACTTTGTAGGCATTCATACCGAGATCGTTATGGAACATTCTTCTCAAAAAAGTGCGTGAAATGTTCAATTCTTGAGAACGCTGTTTATGGATGTTCACGCACACTCTAAGCAACAGCAGCGATGTTTTCGGTTGAGCGCACTATACGAGTTGTTTTATCCAACAACGATCCAGTTTTATGAACTCGCTTCACAAATTCATCCACAAACTGCGTTTTTGGCACATCCTTTTTGTCAATTTTTTTCGTAAATTTATTACAGTTTTAGTAGAATCCTCACTACTTTGGAAATAAGTTTTTAATATTTTCCAACTTTGTTCAAGCAAAAAGCGACCCATTTCATAAATGTGAAACATAAAACTAACTTTCTGTCACATCGGAAATGTCACCAAACCTTCCAACCTCAAAATAAACTATAGTTCCAATTCCAAACGTTAAATGGCCCACCCTTTATATATATATATATATATATATATATATATATATATATATATATATATATATATATATATATATATATATATATATTCATATGTATACAGTGAGGTACGAGGCGGAAAGCTGGACAAAAAGCTTCGAGAAAAAAGAGAAAGAAGCAAATCCAGGTGTAAGGCTTCAGAAAAATCTAACCCTTTTGAAGAAGTGCGGAAGATACAACTAAATAAAAATGAAAGAAAAGAATAACTGAAACAAGGAGGTCTGGGTTACGTTGACTAGGCGATACCGCATTTGAACTGTTGTGACATTGGCATAATTGAACAAATTATTTTACAGTTTAATTTCCGTTACAACCAATAAAAGCATCTTTTTGCAAAGTGATGTGATACAAAGCAACCTACAGAGTAGTCCCATATATGGACCTTATTGCCAAACTTAATGCACCTGCTTCTTCAGATCATCCATCGGGCTTACTGCATAACGCGGTTCCAGGTATTTCATTACAGAATGAAAACATGTAATTATATTTTCAAAATATCAGAAACCAGTCTCCGATTTATTATCAGGCAGTGTGAGACTGTGTCTGGACCGGTCCGATCAGACAGAGATAACGTCACATTCTGAACCTACCCCCATATTAAAGTACATTAGTTAGGTAGTTTTCTCGGCTTAACTTAATCTATGTAATTATAATACATGGTTCTTCTTCAGTATCTTCCTCAACTCCGGTGTGTGTATCAGAGTACGTTTATATATGCCTATAGGAGCGCCATCTATGGCTCATTAATAAATTCTGCACCAGAGATCGCGATATGTTGATTAGATCCTGTGCACTGATTCTTAGAGACTGATGCATACTTTCCTGTCTCTTCGACATTTATTACCACAATTACCACAATTTTATGAGGATATAATCTATGCAATAAGGTAATTCTGAGCAGTTTTCATCGTTTTTGTGTGTTTCTTTTTATGCTAAACGCATGTATTTATCTTGGTATAATTGAAAGGCATCTATCCATGTTTAAACATTGAAACAGAATTTATTAACGGTCAACGACGCTAAGTTAATTAAATAAACGTTAAGTTTGGAACACTTAATGGCTTCTGTGCAGTTATACTCTGGTCGAACTCATTTTGTTAGTTACTAGACGTTTCGCTAGCGGCAGCTGCTGGCTTCTTCAGTAGCTGGACTGAAATTCTTGACAACCCACAAAAGAACACGTAAGCAACACGGGCCGTTAAAGTCTAAAATCTTGAAAGGTTAAGTTGTTAAAAGTGTTTCTCTACAAACAGAATATTATTTGGCCAGGCGAGTAATCTATAGACTTTGGTTTATATTGTCGCTGGTTCGAGTCTCGTGTTTGCCAAGTGTATGGCAGGTGGTAGTGGACTTTTCTTTTACGTGTAAATGATTTTTTTCACGCCCGAGGAGGTACAACCCCTTACATCAAGTGACCGGTGAAGCCCCAACGGACGTTTCCGGTTCTGGTGTATGAGTCGATTTCCCTTATAAACAAAAATGATGATCGCTCCTCCTTGTACAAAAGATTCCAGAGATAAAATACCCCCGATTCGTATCTCCGGGAGAGGGGTGTGCAGGGGGCGCCGGCATCAAGATTTAACATGTCCTTCTCGAATATATGTGGCCTAAATTCTAACCTGAACTGCGTCCACCATTTCCTCCAGGCTAATAAACCCCAACTGCCCTTTCTCACCAAAACCCAAATCAGTGCCAAAACAGCCACTAATCACCTTAATTTCCCGGGGTATGAGCTCCTTACTTCCTTTAGATTGCATGGAGGCGTGTGCGCATACGACCGTAGCAATCTACCCTGCACCAGACTCCCCAATTTAGAAGCTGGAATAAAAGACATACTTTAGAAGAAACTCTCTCTCAGGGCTGCAACTAAATTCATCTGTTGCATTTACCGGTCACCTTCTGACAACAACTTTGTCCAGCTCTTCGACTACCTTTCTGAAAAAACCGACCATCTGATTTCTGAATATCCTTCCTCCGAGGTCATTATTCTTGGTGACTTCAATGTCCATAATAAGGAATGGCTAGGAACTTTAAAAACCGATCCACAAGGGAGAGCAGCGGAGGCCTTTGTAGTCAGAAATTCTTTAGCCAATATGGTTCAGCAACCTACTTACTTTCCTTGCATCCCAACACACAGCTCAAATCACTCGGATCTCCTTCTTACTACAAAACCTGAATGCTATAAGATATCAGTCACCGCCCTCTTGGTCGCTCAGAGCACGGCATGGTCACTACAACTTCGCGAACTTTGACGAAATGCGGAATTACTTTTCCTCATTTCTATGGGCGTCTGTCTGCTTTTCTCATCCTGATATCTCTAAAACGTCACCGAAATTAACAAAGCTCGCATGGAATTATTTATTCCACGTACACAGAAAACCTCTTTAGCCACGGAAAAGCCCTGGTTCTCTAAATCCTGTGACAAGGCCAAACTTAAAAAGGTCAAAGCTCACAAAACGCTTCTACGCAATCTCAGTCAAGAAAACCGTCAAGCATTTAACGACGCAAGAAACCGCTATGTCCACATTCTTTCTGAGGAAAGAAACTCGTTTAATAACCACATCAAAAACAAAATACTCTCAAGTGCCAACGGCAGCAAACCCTTCTGGACTCTTGCTAAATCTATTGGAAATAATTTCTGCAAGAGCACGTTCCCACCTCTTGTTTCAGGGGATGAAATTGTTTCTGCCGCCCTGGGCAGGCTGAACTTGTTGCCTCGTTGTTCGCCGGCAATTCTACACACAACCCACCGCCAAATGTTCAACCACCAACAGTCTTCAATGTCGCGCATAAAATGACAGATATCATTTTCAAAACTGAAAAGGTACGAAAGATGGTATTTTCTCTTAATACCAGGATAGCCTCTGGCCTCGACGAGATCCCAGCAATTGTTGTCAAAGAATGCGCACCAGAACTTGCTCCTGTCCTGACTCGTCTGTATCAGACATCTTACAATAGAGGCATATTCCCTAGTAACTGGAAAACTACTCGAGTACAACTCGTCCCCAGGAAATGATCCAAAGGCTTCCTAGCAACCACAAGCATATTTCTCTCCTTTCAGTAGCCTCTAAAGTGATGGAAAAGTATATAAACACCGAATTACTACAATTTATTAAAAAACACAGTCTAATCCGCGACAGGCAGTATGGATTCCGTCAGCGCATATCAACTGCCGACCTTCTTTCCTTTGTCACCCATTCTTGAGTCTATGGAACTACACGGTGAATCCCAGATTGTCGCTCTAGACATATCCAAAGCATTTGTCCAGGTCTAGCACGCAGCGCTGCTAAAAAAACCTCCGGCCTATGGCCTACCACTAAAACTCTGTACCTGGACAGCAAATTTCCTCTCTAACCGAAGCATTTCTGTTGTCGTGGATGGCGATTCCTCTAAACGGTATCAAATTAATGCAGGAGTCCCTCGAGGTTCAGCTTTAGTCCCTACTTTGTTTCTTCTCCACATCAATGACCTTCTCTCTAGCACATCTAACCCAGTTCACAGTTACGTGCACAACAGCACCCTCCACTCAAATACACAATATTCTAAGCTTGTCTCTTTAGCCCAATTAGATGAGGATCGCAGACTCGTGGACGATTCTGTCTCTGTGGATCTCCAAAAAATATTATACTGGGAAAGTAGAAATCTTGTACAATTCAACTTCACCAAATCTCAGTCTTGCTTTCTATCTCATAAGAGATACACCAGCCCTAGACCCATCACAATGAACAACCAAGTTATTCAAAGTAATGAGTCCTTTTCACTTGTTGGCATCTCTGTGGATTTAAATCTCAATTGGCACCAACATGTCACATCAACTGAAGAAGCAGCTGGTAAGAAGTTAGGTTTCCTCTTCTGGGCTCGCAAATACTTTTCACCACCTAATCTCTATATCTTATATACTTCACAAATAAGACCAAACCTCGAATACTGCTTCCACATCTGGGGTGCTGCTGCCGCTTCTACACTCGCTGTCCTGGACTCCATTCAGAAGAGAGCTATACGTCTCATCAGTGACCCTACCCTTACCCAAAGGCTGCCATCCCTTGCCCACCGACTTGCCGTTGGTGACCTCTCTCTCTTTTATAGATATCTGCACGGGCACTGCTCAGATGAGTTTTCTTCCATAATTCCTCCACCTGCTGTCCCCAACAGATCTACCAGGGGAACAGAGCGAATGCACCCTTTTACTGCCCAGGCATAGAACATCTTGCTATGCCCGTTCTTTTGTCCCGAGGACTTCCAAGTTGTGGAATTCCTTGCCAGCTCACGTTTTTCCTTCTGCTCCGAACCTCCAAACCTTCAAGTCCAGAATTAACAAGTTGCCGCTTTCCTCCTTGTCGACACCCACGGTGTAATAGTATTTAGGCTGTAAGCCCTCCTGGTGTGTTGTTGAAATATTTTTTTAAGTGGTCTTTATAACATGAGCCTGAAAAAGTCGGTTTTAGACAAATTATGGGGCTGCCATTTGTCTATATGTTTTTATTTTTTTATTTGTTACTATTCTTATATACGTCATAACAGACATAACAGACGTAACATGCCAAAGCAATAAACTTATAACAATTAACTTAATGCAGAATTAACAGAAGTATTGAGGAAAAGACACAACAATATAACATACAAACACGTTCTGAAATTGCTTGGTGAAGTTCTACATTATATATTATTTGGTAAAACACACCCACTGATCTACCGTTATTTGCAATATCGGTGCAAGCACAGCGTAAGAGTTTATTGTTCTGATGTGCAAGTTTAAAGCAAAAAGATGGCTCAAAGTCTATTACTTCGACAAAAAATTGAATATATTTTCAGTAAATCTTGTCGCTTACTCACTAACCTTTCTAGTGACTTGTTCGTTGTTGATTTATTTTCATTGACTTCCTGAAGATCGACTTTTCAAATAGCATTAGTAGTTCTTATTTGGTATTTTTTATCGACAGACTGTCAGTAGCGATCGAGCAATAAAATGGTTACCACCAATATTGACACACGGCGGAACTGCCAGAGTGTTGCTACGCCATTCCTCACTACTGGTTCTATTTGCGAACTCCATGATAATTTGGAGTCTAGGACCATCCTCAGATATTACCTCCTGCAGAAATTCCAAAGGTTTTCCAAACAACACCGGTGCGCTGAACTCCTCCATATTCCTCTTCTTGGTGAATAGGATCATCTCCGTCTTCGATGACTTTACGGAGAGTGACAGCTCACCACACCACTTTTCAATTATACTGGAGGCTGTTTGCATGCATGCATAGACAACACTGGGGAATTTGCCGGTAGCTAAGGCCAGTCCATTACCAGCATACGCCTGGCCAAAGAAGCCATTTTCGGAGAGCCGTTCCATAAGGCCGTCCATGACCACACACCATGTATGAGGCGAAAGGCAATTGCCCTGGGGACACACGTCGGTCACCTCAAAGTCCGCCCCATGGTCTCTTAAGGTCAGTGAAACTCTCCTGACTTCCAGCATGCTCGCCACCCAACTTACAAGGGATCTAGGTGATCCCCTGCCCTGTATGGTGGCACAAACCGTATCCATCCTTACGCTATCAAAGGCACCATCAACATTAAAAAACAGAGCTAGTGTGCTCTCGCGTAGTGCAGAGAACTTTACACGTTTTACTTTACAGCGTGGAGTGCCGTGTTAAGTGGTCTAAAGACCAAGATAAAGAATATTTTTAGTGATTAATGTGTAAGTGTTATAGGAGATTATGTTGAATAAATAAAATGTTGTTTAAGAAAAATGCGTTTTATTTCCTACGCTAAGAAGTTTTATTACCTCCTCGTATAACATGTATTTTAAAACGTTGAAAACAATTATTAACACATCGTGGAAGTTATATCGTCAATTTCTAGATAAGACAGACTCTTTTTTTTTCAAAATCCCTTTAAGAATATTGTTCAACTGAAGTGGGAGGGCTTGAATCGGACGAGCACTCGATGTGACGTAACAACTGGAGTGGGGACGCTTAAATCGAACGACCACTCGATGTGACATAACAACTGTAGTGGGAGGTCTTTAATCGGACGACCGCTCGATGTGATGTAACAACTGGAGTGAGAGGCCTCCAATTTGATGGCCAATCTAAGTAGCGGTATAGTTGGAATGAAAGGCCTTCAATTGAACGGTCACTCGATGTGACGTTACAATTGATGTGGCAGAGCTTTAATCGGACGGGCACTCAATATGACTTAACAACTGGAGTGGAGGCGCTTAAATCGGACGGCCACTCGATGTGACGTAACAACTGGAGTGTGAGGGCTTTTATCGGACGACCACTGAATGTGACGTAACTGGAGTGAGGGGCCTTCAATTTGATGAACACTCTAAGTGGCGTTATAATTGGAGTGAGGGGCGTTCAATTCAACGGCCTCTCGATGTGACGTTACAACTTAACTGGGGGGACTTTAATAGGACGGGCACTAGGTCTGACGTAACACCTGGAATGGGGACGCTGAAATCGGACGGCCATTCGATGTGACGTAACAACTGGAGTGGGGGGGCTTTAATCGGGCGTCGACTTGATGTTACGTAACAACTGAAATGGGAGGGCTTAAATTTGATGGCCACTCTAAGTGGCGTTATAATTGGAGTGAAAGGCCTTCAATTAAACGGCCACTCGATGTGACGCTACAACTGCAGTGGGAGGGATTTATTCGGACGGGCACTTGATGTGACCTAACAACTGGAGTGGGGACGCCTAAATCGGACGGCCACTCGATGTGACGTAACAACGCGAGTGGGAGGACTTTAATTTGATGGTCACTCTAAGTGGCGTTATAATTGGACTGAGAGGCCTTCAATTAAATGGCCACTCGTTGTGACGTTACAACTGATGTGGGAGGGCTTTAATCGTACAGGCACTCGATGTGACGTAACAACCGAAGTGGGGGCGCTTAAATTGGACGGCTACTCGATGTGACGTAACAACTGAAGTAGGAGGGCTTTAATCGAACGGCCACTTGATGTGACGTAACAACTGGAACGGGAGAACTTGATAACTACTCAAAGTGGCGTTATAACTGTAGTGAGAGACCTTCAATTAAACGGCCACTCGATGTGATATTAGAACTGAAGTGAGGGGGGGGGGGGAGGCTTTAATCGGACGGGCACTTGATGTGACGTAACAACTGGAGTGGGAGGACTTCGATTTGATGAACACTCTAAGTGGCGTTATAATTGGAGTGAGAGGCCTTCAATTAAACGGCCACTCGATGTGACGTTACAACTTAAGTGGGAGTGCTTTAATCAACCGGCCACTCGATGTGACGTAACAGTTGTAGGCTTTTAATCGGACGACCACGCAACTACTGAGGAGTGGGGTGTTGTGTTTAGCTTTCTTTATAAAGGGTGCTTCTTTACTGCCTAATTTAAAAATACAGTCTTTGATTCATACTTTGATGCTAAATATTGCAGAAATATCGCTCATAAAAATCATTTTCTATAAAAAAAACTGATTTCGATAGATATAAGTAGAGCATGTTTTATAATAAATATTTATATACTTTACGTTACTTATTAAAACGCAGGATTCATTAAATAACCTCAGACAGTATCAATTATCTCCTTATGCAGTGATAACTCAATAATATTTAATAGAACTCAGATAAATATCCCCATATAGAGTTTGGTGCAGCTAATGAACGTTGTAATTATTCCACGACGCGGATGATTTAAACCTCGAAGGTGTTTATTAAAATTAATAGTAACCATAAATAAAGTATTTATGAATTTAAATAAACACTGGAATGGTTACTGCGAACCTATAGTGTTAATTAAAAACACCAATGTGTTTAGTTATCGTAAATTACACGTCTTGTTCTTTAAGACTGGCCATTTAATAACCGTAAAACCATCTTCTAGATGGATCGGGGGCTGGATACAGGACCGATAAATATCATCTAACGTCAAAAAGACGTCACTAGAGGTCGTTATAGATGATTTAGGAAACTGCCGGGCTATCTTTTTATTGTTGCTGGAGAATGGGGTAATTACGTGTATATTAAACTTATGATAAGTCAACATCGTACCAATCTATAAACCTTGACATAACACAGTGTTTTTGGAAATAGTTTTTATCTTCATTGTCTCAGAATATAAAGGCAACGTCGTTTTTTTTTAAAATTTCAACAACACACCACGAGGGCTTACAGCCTAAATACTATCGTACCGTGGGTGTTGACAAGGAGGAAAGAGGCAGCTTATTAATTCTGGACTTGAAGGTTTGGAGGTACGGAGGAGAAGGAAAAACATGTGCCACAACTTGGAAGTCCTCTGGACAAAAGAGCGGACATAACAAGATGTTCTAAGTCTGGTGACCTGGACAGTAAAAGGGTGCATTCGCTCTGTTCCCCTGGTAGATCTGTTGGGGGGAGCAGGTGGGGGAACTATGGAGGAAATCTCCTCTGAGCAGTGCTCGTGCAGATATCTATAAAAGAGAGATAGGTCACCAACGGCACGTCGGTGGGCAAGGGATGGCAGCCTTTGGGTAAGGGTAGGGTCACCGATGAGACGTATAGCTCTCTTTGGAATGGAGTCCAGGATAGCGAGTGTAGAAGCGGCAGCGGCACCATAGATGTGGGAGCAGTATTCGAGGTTTGGCCTTATTTGTGAAGTATATAAGGTATAGAGATTAGCTGGTGAAAAGTATTTGCGAGCCCGGAAGAGGAAACCTAATTTCTTAGCAGCCGCTTCTGCAATTGATGTGACATGTTGGTGCCAATTAAGATTTCGATCCACAGAAATGCCAACAAGAGAAAAGGACTCATTACTTTGAATAACTTGGTTGTTAATTGTGATGGGTCTAGGGCTGGTGTATCACTTGTGAGAAAGCAAGCAAGACTAAGTTTTGGTGGGGTTGAATTGTACAAGATTTCTACTTCCCCAGTCTAATATTTTTTGGAGATCCACGGAGACAGAACCCTCCATGAGTCTGCGATCCTCATCTAATTGGGATAAAGAGACAGGCTTGGAATATTGTATATTTGAATGGAGGGTGTTGTCGTCCGCGTAGCTGTAAACTGGGTTGGATGTGCTAGAGAGGAGGTCATTGATGTGGAGAAGAAACAAAGTAGGGACTAAAGCTGAACCTTGAGGAACTCCTGCATTAATTGGATACAGTTTAGAGGAATGGCAATCCACAGCAACAGATATGCTCCTGTTGGAGAGGAAATTTGCTGTCCAGGTACAAAGTTTTGGTGGTAGGCCATAGGCCGGAAGTTTATTAAGCAGCGCTGCGTGCCAGACATGGTCGAATGCTTTGTATATGTCTAGAGCAACAATCTGGGATTCACCGTGTTGTTTCATAGACTTGTTCCAAGAATGGGTGACAAAGGAAAGGAGGTCAGCAGTCGATCTGCGCTGACGGAATCCATACTGCCTGTCGTGGATTAGACTGTGTTTTTGAAGAAATTTTAGTAACTCGGTGTTTATATACTTTTCCATCACTTTAGAGACGACTGAAAGGAGAGAAATGGGCCTGTAGTTGCTAGGAAGCGCTTTGGATCCTTTCTTGGGAATGAGTTGTACTCGAGCAGTTTTCCAGTTACTAGGGAATATGCCTTTATTATAAAATATCTGAAACAGACGAGTCAGGACAGGAGCAAGCTCTGGTGCGCATTTTTTGAGAACAATTGCTGGGATCTCGTCAAGGCCAAAAGGTTTCCTGGTATTAAGAGAAGAGAGCATCTTTCGTACCTTTTTAGTTTTTAAAATGATATCCGTCATTTTATGCGCGACATTGGGGACTGTTGGTGGTTGAACATTTGGAGGTGGGTTGAGAGTAGAATTGCCGGCGAACAACGAAGCAAAAAATTCAGCCTTGCGCAGGGCGTTAGAAACAATTTCATCCCCTGAGACAAGAGGTGGGAACGTGCTTTTGCAGAAATTATTCCCAATAGATTTAGCAAGAGTCCAGAAGGGTTTGCCGCAGTTGGAGTTTAAGAGGACTTTGTTTTTGATGTGGTTATTAAACGAGTTTTTTGCATCAGAAAGAATGTGGACATAGCGGTTTCTTGCGTCGTTAAATGCTTGACGATTTTCTTGACTGGGATTGTGTAGAAGCGTTGTGTGAGCTTTGACCTTTTCAAGTCTGGCCTTGTCACAGGCTTTAGAGAACCAGGGCTTTTGAGTGGCTGAAGAGGTTTTCTGTGTACGTGCGATAAATAATTCCATGCCAGCTTGCGGTTTTGTGAGATATCAGAGGGGTCAGGATGAGAGAAGCAGGCAGACGCCCATGGAAATGAGGAAAAGTAATCCCGCATTTCGTCCCAGTTTGCGGAGTTGTAGTGCCAAACGATACGTGGGTGTGATGACTGTGTGACCTCGGGTTGCATTGCTCAGGAAGCAGTGACCATGCCGTGGTTTGAGCGACCAAGGGGGGGCGGTGACTGATATCTTATAGCATTCAGGTTGTGTAGTAAGAAGGAGATCCAAGGGATTTGAGCTGTGTGTTGGGATACGAGGAAAGTAAGTAGGTTGCTGAACCATATTGGCTAAAGAATTGCTGACTGCAAAGGCCTCCGCTGCTCTCCCTTGCGGATCGGTTTTTGAAGATCCTAGCCATTCCTTATTATGGACATTGAAGTCACCAAGAATAATGACCTCGGAGGAAGGATATTCAGAAATCAGAGTAGGTTTTTTTCAGAAAGGTAGTCAAAGAGCTGGACAAAGTTGTTGTCAGAAGGTGACTGGTAAATGCAACAGATGAATTTAGTTGCAGCCCTGAGAGAGAGTTTTATCCATAGTATGTCTTTTCTTCCAGCTTCTAAATTGGGGAGTCTGGTGCACGGTAGATTGCTACGGACGTATGAGCACACGCCTCCATGCAATCTAAAGGAAGTAAGGAGCTCATACCCCGGGAAATTAAGGTGATTAGTGGCTGTTTTGGCACTGATTTGGGTTTCGGTGAGGAAGAGGAGTTGGGGTCTGTTAGCCTGGAGGAAATGGTGGACGGAGTTCAGGTTAGAATTTAGGCCACATATATTCGAAAAAGATATGTTAAATCTTGATGTTGGCGCCCCCTGTACACCCCTCTCCCGGAGATCCGAATGGAGGGGTATTTTGCCTCCGGAATATTTTGTACAAGGGGGAGCCATCATCATTTTTGCTTATAAGGGAAACCGACTCATACACCAGAACCGGAAACGCCCGTTGGGACTTCACCGGGCGTGAAAAAATCATTTACTATTACGTAAAGGAAAATTCCACTACCACCTGCTATGGATTGGATTGGATCAATGTCTACCCCCTTAAAAATAAGATTAATAAAGGGACTATCAATTGTCCAATAGTTATGCTTTTCGACATAGTAGGAGGATACAAAACATTGTCATTTTGCATCCATGCCTATTGTCATCGTAACCATGACTCGCTGCCTCCAGTAGCTTCTTTGTCATTTCTTTGCTTTTAATACCGCTGTGTAAGTTATTCAACGCAAATTCAATAACGACTTCTTCTTTCTACAAATCAGTTGCCGTTTGAAAAGTAAATTCTTAGTATTTTACCCATGTTACTTTAAATACTTCTGTATACCAATTATCCTGAAGTCAAGATTTAAATGCATTGTAAAATAAGAAATTACCACAAATCATCCTACATTGTAATCAGACAAGAAAGAAGGATGGTTTATTAAAGTTTTAATTAATTAAGAACATCAGGTAATCGCATACTTTGATATCACGAAGCCCAACGTTCCTGTGTACATTGGGCAGCTGAGCGTTGCGATATGTTACACATGTAAATTGCAGTAAATGCCATAAACAACTGACACACTGCAAACTTGTTCTTGGATTTGAATAAAAATACAGACAACATAACATTTTAATAATATTCAGGTTCACCTCATTAATTTGCAGACAAGACGATGGCTTACGGACACAGTTTTCATAATTTACATCAATTATCAATTAAAATTAAAACACCGTTTCATATTTATGCACAATGTAGCTCTTACTCATTATTTCATTATACATAGTTATTTTCAGCGTTCAGCGTGTGTTTCACTTTTAGTGAATTTTCTTTAAAAAAATCACTAATGAGGAGATCCCGACTTTTGAATTTTGAAAAAATTTCTTCAAATGAGCGCTAATTAGGTCCTCCAGAAAACATATCCGGGGTCAGTTTCAATTTTTATGTTTATATATATATATATATATATATATATATATATATATATATATATATATATATATATATATATATATATATATATATATATATATATGTATCACACCGATAAGTCAAAAAATAATGGGCCGATTTTGATTAAATTTGGTGAAAAATTTCTTTTGCAAATGGCTTGGATGAGTTCGTTAGCCAGGAAAATCCGCCCAGGTTTTCCCGGAAAATTTTGTGTTTTCTTTCGAAAAAAATTTATATCTCCGGAATTAACAAAGTAAGGGCAACCAAATTTGGCGCGCAGGTTTACATCCTTATAGGTAAGTTACCTACCAAAATTTAGCTATGTAGGTCAAAATATAAAAAAGTTATAGGCATTTAAAGAAAAATAAATTGGAGTTTTCCTCAAAACGTCAAAGTGGCGATTTAAAATGTCAAAATTGGCAACATTTAGGCAAAGAACTTGAATCAAATACGGGCTATAGAAATAAAATGTCTCAAGAAGGATGTTTTACAAACCCTAAAGTTTTAGTTTCAATCGTCATTGTCCTTCATTTTACTAAAATATTCCCAGAAAATTCATTTCAAATAGACCCTGTCTCTGATGCTTGGCAGTAGTCTTAGCTATAGAGTTTATCGTTTAATGGTATATAATTTTTGTCGAATTTTCGTAAAAAATCAATAAAGCTCAATATATCCGTTATTATATAAGATATGAAAAAATTTTGTATATATTAATTATAGGGTGTCTTGAGCTACATCTTAAAATAATATTTCTACAATCACATGATGGCCCATAAGTCGGTGGTAATACAAATTTCCATTTTTTTTTAATCAAACACGCCTTATGTTATTGCATTTTTGCATTTTCCATCGAAATATAATGCATGTTTGTAAGAAAAGAAATTCTGGACGCAGCAAGTGCGTCATGGTAGCGAATTTGGATCAAATGTTTCATATTTGAACAGCTCAATTTGCTATTAACCTATAAGGTTGACCAAGAAACGTGTTTTTTCGGGAACACTTTAAGTTTATTTTCGGATTTTTTTAATACATTTTCAAACAATAAGGTCATTTTGATGAAATATGGTACATTGTTTCTACTATATAGGTTATACTGGTAACCAAATTTAATGCCTGCTTTCTTAAAAAAAAAAAACACATATTTGTTATTAAAAACATTTTTATGAAAATTCACTACCATAACGCACTTGCTGCGTCCAGAATTTTTTTTATTCTAAAAACAATTATATTTTCATAAATTTTCGTTAGAAATTAGACGTGAATGACATAGTTTGTGATTTTCAAAAATTATATTATTTTGATATTCAGCTACCCATAATAAGTTCCTACCGAAGACGATTAGTTTTCTCTGCAACCAGTTGTGTCTTTGTGGTGTCCTTAAAAGAAAATCTTTAAAAAAAAGCCAATATTTCTGCATTAAATTCAGCTTGACAAGCTTGACGGAAGTGTGTGCTGGGTCAACAAGAGCTTCACCAGGATTACATGAAGTATTACGACATAATTTATAACACTTTGGGCAGATTTGTTATTGGTACTTCCCGCGCTCCAAATAAGGTTTCTTCCATGATCTGTTATTGCAATAAAAAGTAATATAAAAACAGAATGTTACTGTTGAAGCACTTTTCACCGCATAAAAAATCATCTGCAAATATTTTACTACATGAAACTAATTGTCTTCTAGAAAATCTGAAACAGGATACAAAATACAAAATACAAAATACAATATATATATATATATATATATATATATATATATATATATATATATATATATATATATATATATATATATATATATATATATATATATATATGTACGTGAAATTTATTTTGAATGTCACTTTGGCTCTAGCTAAAGTAATTTAATGTAATAATGGAGTGAAGAAAAAAGAATCTCAGGTCAGAAGCTTGAATGGTATTGTCAAGATTTATTTAAAATAAAAGTATTAACTAATACATTAAGATGGAAAAGAGATTGAGAAAATTATGTTATTTGGCCTATCAAAATTGGAAGTGATTGATGTTTTGGAAGAAAGTTGCCAAATATATTTTGGAATATTTTTATTAAATTTTCTCATTAAATACTATACAAGTCCTAAGACTTTCTTGTAGTGACATGTATAATTTTCAGCAAATAAATTATATATAATATATATATATATATATATATATATATATATATATATATATATATATATATATATATATATATATATATATATATTTATTTATTTATTTATCTATTTATTTATTTATTTAATTATGTGTCACACCGATAACTTTTTTTTAAACAACACACCACGAGGGCTTACAGCCTAAATACTATCGTACCGTGAGTGTCGATAAAGAGCTTGAAGGTTTGGAGGTTCGGGGGAGAAGGAAAAACATGTGTTGGCAAGGAATTCCACAAGTTGGAAGTCTTCGGGACAAAAGAGCGGGCATAACAAGATGTTCTATGTCTGGTAACCTGGACAGTAAAAGGGTGCATTCGCTCTGTTCCCCTGGTAGATCTGTTGGGGGCAGCAGGTGGAGTAACTATGGAAGAAAGCTCATCTGAGCTGTACCCGTGCAGATATTTATAAAAGAGAGAGAGAGAGAGAGAGAGGTCACCAACGGCACGTCGGTGGGCAAGGGATGGCAGCCTTTGGGTCAGGGTATGGTCACCGATGAGACGTATAGCTTTCTTCTGGATGGAGTCCAGGATAGCGAGTGTAGAAGCGGCCGCAGCACCCCAGATGTGGGAGCAGTATTCGAGGTTTGGTCTTATTTGTGAAGTATATAAGGTATAGAGATTAGCTGGTAAAAAGTATTTGCGAGCCCAGAAGCGGAAACCTATTTTCTTAACAGCCGCTTCTGCAATTGATGTGACATGTTGTGCCAATTGAGATTTCGATCCACAAAAATACCAACAATTGAAAAGGACTCATTACTTTGATTAACTTTTTTATTGTGATGGGTCTAGGGCTGGTGTATCTCTTCTGAAAAAAAAGCAAGACTGTGATTTGGTGGGGTTGAATTGTACAAGATTTATACTTCCCCAGTCTAATATTTTTTGGAGATCCACGGAGATAGAACCTTCCATGAGTCTGCGGCTAAAGAGACAGACTTAGAATATTGTATATTTGAGTGGAGGGCGCTGTCGTCCGCGTAACTGTGAACTGGGTTGGATGTGCTAGAGAGGAGGTCATTGATGCGGAGTAGAAACAAAGAAGGGGTTAAAGCTGAACCTTGAGAACTTCTGCATTAATTGGATACAGTTTAGAGGAATGGCCATCCACGACAACAGAAATGCTCCGGTTGGAGAAGAAATTTGCTGTCTACGTACAGAGTTTCGGTGGTAGGCCATAGGCCGGTAGTTTATTAAACAGCGCTGCGTGCCAGACCTGGTCGATTGCTTTGGATATGTCTAGAGCGACAATCTGGGATTCACCATGTAGTTCCATAGACTTGTTCCAAGAATGGGTGACAAAGGAAAGGAGGTCGGCAGTTGATCTGCGCTGACGGAATCCATACTGCCTGTCGTGGATTAGACTGTGTTTTTCAAGAAATTTTAATAATTCAGTGTTTATATACTTTTCCATCACTTTAGAGACGACTGAAAGGAGAGAAATAGGCCTGTAGTTGCTAGGAAGCGCTTTGGATCCTTTCTTGGGGATCGGTTGTACTCGAGACAAAAAGTTCAGCCTTGCCCAGAGCGGTAGAAACAATTTCATCCTGTGAGATAAGAGGTGGTAACGTGCTCTTGCAGAAATTATTCCCAATAGATTTAGCAAGGGTGCAGAAGAGTTTGCTGCCGCTGGAGCTTAAGAGGACTTTGTTTTTTATGTGGTTATTAAACGAGTTTTTTGCCTCAGAAAGAATGTGGACATAGCGGTTTCTTGCGTCGTTCAATTCCTGACGGTTTAATTAACTGGGATTGTGTAGAAGCTTTTTGTGAGCTTTGACCTTTTCAAGTCTCTCCTTGTCACAGGATTGAGAGAACCAGGGCTTTTGAGTGGCTGAAGAGGTTTTCTGTGTACGTGGAATAAATAATTCCATGCCAGCTTGGATAATTTCGGTGACGTTTTGTGAGATAGCAGAGGGGTCAGGATGAGAGAAGCAGACAGACGCCCATGGAAATGAAGAAAAGTAATGTTGCATTTCGTCCCAGTTCGCGAAGTTGTAGTGCCAAACGATACGTGGGTGTGATGACTGTGTGACCTCGGGTTGCATTGCGCAGGAAGCAGTGACCATTCCGTGGTCTGAGCGACCCAGGGGGGCGGTGACTGACCACTTATAACAGTCAGGATTTGTAGTAAGAAAAAGATCCAAGGGATTTGAGCTGTGTGTTGGGATGCGAAGAAAGTTAGTAGGTTGCTGAACCATATTGGCTAAAGAATTGCTGACTGCAAAGGGCTCCGCTGGTCTCAATTGTGGATCGGTTTTTGAAGATCCTAGCCATTCCTTATTATGGACCTTGAAGTCACCAAGAATAGTGACCTCGGAGGAAGGATATTCAGAAATCAGATGGTCGATTTTTTCAGAAAGGTAGTCAAAGAGCTGGACAAAGTTGTTGTCAAAAGGTGACCGGTAAATGCAACAGATGAATTTATTTGCGGCCCTGAGAGAGAGTTTCATCCAAAGTATGTATTTTCTTTCAGCTTCCAAATTGGGGAGGCTGGTGCAGGGTAGATTGCTACGGAGGTATGCGCACACGCCTTCATGCAATCTGAAGGAAGTAAGGAGCTCATACCCCGGGAAATTAAGGTGATTAGCGGCTGTTTTGGCACTGATTTGGGTTTCGGTTAGGAGGAAGAGTTGGGGCCTATTAGCCTGGAGGAAATGGTGGACGGAGTTCAGGTTAGAATTTAGGCCACATATATTCGAGAAGGATTAGTTAAATCTTGATGCCGGCGCCCCTGCATATCCCTCTCCCGGAGATCCGAATGGAGGGGTATTTTATCACCGGAATCTTTTGTACAAGGAGGAACCATCATCATTTTTGTTTATAAGGGAAACCGACTCATACACAAGAACCGGAAACGTCCGTTGGGACTTCACCTTGATGTAAGGGGTGGGTGAAAAAAAATCCTTTACTATCACGTAAAGGAAAAGTCCACTACCACTTACTAACTACTAATGTAATGTAATGTAATGTAACGTAACGTAACGTAACGTAACGTAACGTAATGTAATGTAATGTAATGTAATGTAATGTAATGTAATGTAATGTAATGTAATGTAATGTAATGTAATGTAATGTAATGTAATGTAATGTAATGTAATGTAATGTAATGTAATGTAATGTAATGTAATGTAATGTAATGTAATGTAATGTAATGTAATGTAATGTAATGTAATGTAATGTAATGTAATGTATAATAACAGTGACAGTGTTCCCAAGTGAGTACTATAAATTATGCCCATTTATTAACGATGTTTTTGAGACCTTTCAAATTTAAAAAGCAGAGTGAGGTTTAGAATCGTCTCAAAGTTATACCGGTTACTAAATTTGATGCTTGTCTTAATTAAAAACGACTTATTTGCTATAAAAAATATTTTTTATGAAAATTCACTGCAATAACGCACTTGCTGCGCCCAGATTTTTTATTGTTTCTTCCGTACTTCTATTTGCATTCTCTATTTTGCTTTTTTTTTATGTATTTTTTATATTCTGTTTTTATATTCGTTATTTCTTTTTCTGTGTTCTGTATTCAGTGTTCTAATTCTATGTTTAATATATCGTGTTACTATTATGTTAATGTACATATATATTTTTTTAAATAAAAGCTCATCATTTAACCACCAACGAGCAGCTTCAGCTCTTTATGCAATTTATTACATAACCAAATGTAAAAGAACACAACCAGTTCTAAACATGGTTCTATTTGACACCCAATTAAATTTATAGACACTACAGGGTGATTTAATTTTACCAATCTCCCAGAGTAAATTACAGCTATGTAGATGTAATATAGGAATGACCATAGACTATTACCTTCACTATTCAACACGATTCTATAATTACCGGCCAATATAATTAGCCATGCTTTATGTACAATAAATTAGAGCCTCTAGTCAAACAACGCAACAATTTAGATATCGTCTGTATTAATTATCTTCTCTCGCTCAAGAAATACAGTACCAACATCACATAGGCGCGTCCTAATACCTATGATTTACATACAGATATTTTCTCATTAAGTCCAGTGGTGTTACAAGCATGAGCACACAGGATTTTAGCAAATTTTTCGTAAAACGAAAAATTAACTAATGAGGAGATCTGTGTTTATATATATATATATATATATATATATATATATATATATATATATATATATATATATATATATATATATATATATATATATATATATAGAGTAGAGTCGGAGATTATGAAATATATCCGGTAATATGGAATACCACACTTTTGACAATACTACTAGTGCCATCTATGCTCACTTGCTATAATTTCAAGCCAATGAGTTAAAACTTCTTCCACAAGAGTGCGTAGTCTCTGTTCATTAAACGTTTGGTTGTTCTAACAGTTGATGTGATTTCGGTGCGCACGATATTTTTAGGTAAGTGCATTAAAATATTATTTCAAACATTTATGAATGTGATCTTATTTAATATTATTGTTTAATCAAATAGATGAATGATGTATGAAAGCTTTAATATAGGTATACCGCTCATTTTAGTTACCCTGTATTTTGTTTCAGCTTAACCTCAAAATTAGTATAGGCGGCAATTATGGAATAGTATTCCATATTACCCGACTCAAAAGTGAATATTCAAAAATTGGTTTCTCTTGCAGACATGCCCCGAACGACGAAAAAAACACGAAAAAAATGCCACAGCTACATCGCCACAACGTAAAAAGTGGAACGAGGAAGACATGAAAAAAGCAGTTATAGCAGTTAGAAGCAATAAGAATGGGTTGTTTGAAGGCATGCAAAACATTCAATGTGCCTCTGGTCACCCTTTTCAGGCTCTGTAAGAGGGATGGTGCTGCTGGTGACGTATGCCAAACAAAACTAGGGAGAAAACCTATATTTCCAGATCATCTGGAAAAGGAGTTAGTAATGGAGAAAACCTTTTATGGATTAACCAGACGGGATGTTTGTAATCTCGCATTCCAGTTAGCTAGGAGAAACAACATCCCAAATTGCTTCTCATTACTTAAAAAAAATGGCCCTATCAAATTAAGACATGAGGACGTGTTAAGCCTACGAAATCCAATGGGAACGTCGTTTTCACGAGCACTAGGCTTGACCAAAAAAAAAAAACGATGGCGAGTTTTTTTATTTGTTAAAGAAAGAAATAGAAGAAAAAAGCTTTTCATCTAACCAAATATTTAACGTCGATGAGAGTGGTCTTAGCATAGTTCAATCAAAATGCCCTGAGGTTTTTTCTCAAAGAGGAAAGCGCCAAATAGAAGCGCTGACATCTGCAGAGCGTGGGTCCCTGGTCACTTGCGTTTTGTATGTGAGCGCGAATGGTAATTATGTGCCCCCTTTGCTTATATTCCCTCGTAAGAATCCAGCGAATTGATAAATAAAGGAGCTCCACCTGGAAGTATTTTTGCCTTCCATTCATCAGGTTGGATTCAAACTGACATATTCACGCACTGGTTCAATCATTTCATAGATTATGTAAGACTAAGTGTTAAAAACCCCGTACTTTTGATTTTAGATGGGCATCACACCCACACTAGAAACTTAGATGTTATTGTGGCTGCTAGGGAAAAGCACGTAACTTTATTGTGCTTAACGCCACACACAACGCACAAGATGCAGTCGCTCGACAAATCCGTAATGGGGTGTTTGAAAACTTACTACAATGAAGAAATTCGCCAATTTTTAAGGCAAAATAATCGTCCAATATCTCATTTTGACATCAGTGACTTGCTTGGTAAAGCTTATTTGAAGATCCAAACTGGCGAAAGGGCAGTCAAAGGATTCCGACAAACGGGCCTCTTTCCAGTAAAAAGAAATATTTTTAATGAAGAGGATTTTCTAGCAGAAGAACACAGAAATGAAGAAGCGCTTATTGAACATGAAAATCAGTTAAACCCTCCGCGTGACCAGGAAGATGCCGATGAAGGGGCAAATGAACAAACAGTTTTACCACAACACATTGTTCCTATTCCTGTTCTTAAAAAACGACAAGGCACAAGCGAAAAGCGGGAACAACCAAAATTTTGACTACAACCCCAACAAAAATGAACTGGAAGAGTCAATTGTATCAAAAAATGAAAAAGATAAAGTTAAAAGAAAAGTTAGTTTCAGCGGAAACAAAAAGCCAACAGGCGATGTAAAAGCTGGAAGCAGTAAAATGGATATTGACGCCAAAGCAACTTCAAGTTGTGTTAGGGAAAAAATGAAAAAATAACTGGTGACAGAAGATGACACATCTTCAGACGATTTAAATGGAAGTATCTCGCTACTGGATGACTCGACTGGTGGGGAAGAATTCCCGAATATCGGCAGTAACCCAAAAGATGATGCAGAATGTATTTTCTGTTCAGGGCGTTTTACAGCTGACTTAAGGGGAGAAATGTGGATACAGTGCCTAGTATGCCAGCTTTGGGCACATGAACTGTGCGCCGATGCCGAACGCGATTGTTATATTTGCGGTTTTTGTCGTTAGTAGATATATTTCATAGTGCTCCATATTACCTCATATATGTATTTCATATTACCCGACCATTTTTCGGCAAACAGAAATGCAGTTTTTTTCAATAACACAAAATATTTTTTAATTTTGTATTTTCCTTAAAGTTTGTTACCTGAATTTTGTCAAATAAACCTTTTGGTCATGCCGTTAGCGTTTTTTTATTTATATTTTTTCAATACTTTTCGAAATAATTCTATAAATAAAAGTGGTATTCCATAATCCCCGACTCTACACTATATATATATATATATATATATATATATATATATATATATATATATATATATATATATATATATATATATATATATATATATATATATATATATATATATAGTACCGATAACTCAAAAAATAATGGGCCCATTTTGAGAAGATTTGGTGAGTAAATTCTTTTTGTAAGTGGCTTGGATAAGTTCGTTAGGCAGGAACATCGGACCAGTTTTACGGGAAAATTTTAGGTTTCCTTTTTAAAACAAATCATATCTCCGGAAATCTGATTTATGTTGTAAAAGCCAAACTCTACACCAAAATTTAAGTCTCTAAGTCAAAATTTAAAAAAGTTATAGGCAAGAAAACTCTTAGTGCCACTAAAAATCGGAGAAGACGTAATACCAAAATATTGTATGTATTACACAAAATCGTTTAAATATTACAGACGTTTATCTTTTCATGGCGCAAAAGGTTCAAGAAGTTCCAGAAAGATTACTTTGAAAATTTTTAAAAAATTTTCCAATAAATGTCAAAGTGGAGACTTGAAACGTGACAATTAGTATAAGTAGTGTGGTTTATAAATGATAAATATGGCATAAAATATATAATAGAATTTTTTAGATTTATGCTACACTTCTCATATTAAAATAGTTGCAAAATATGCCTCTAAACACCTTACATATTACAAATAAATAACTTAAGGCCATTATCGTTATCTACCTTGTATTGTAGAGTGTGATTTAAGGCTTACAGTGGTGTAATTGTTAGATGCATTGCAGGTGAGCGAAGGCACGGCGGTTCAAATATCACGCTGACTGGACTCTTTGAACTTTTTTTAAACTTTTTTTCATCTTTGACTCAATTTTAACATTATCTGATCATATTGTGTACTTCCTATATATTTTAGCGACTTTTTGTTAAAAATGAAAGATAAGCACTTTTAAGGCTTTTAATTCAAGTTTAATAGCAGCTGTTGTTGCCCTCAGTTGGTAAAACTGTTCCACATAGATGTAGAGATTTGTGACATGAGAAGAGGTTGTTTTCTTCTCTATAACCGGATTTAATTTTTACAGCATCCACATTCAAAATAATTTTCTCTGTGAAGCCACATAAAAAGTACATAGTTCTGAATTGAGATCAGATTTTGAATATTTTCTAATTTATTTAATTTATTTAATTTATTTAATTTATTTAATTTATTTAATTTATTTAAT